>SJYT01006775.1:0-14320 GCA_006410635.1 Cephalophus harveyi | reverse complement strand
GTTGGTTCCCTCCAGAGTGTTTTTGACCTCATTTATTGCATTATTCATTATTGATTGACTCTTTTTTATTTCTTCTAGGTCCTTGTTAAACATTTCTTGCATCTTCTCAATCCTTGTCTCCAGGCTATTTATCTTTAATTCCATTCTGATTTCAAGATTTTAGATCATTTTCACTATCATTATTTGGAATTCTTTATCAGGTAGATCCCCTATCTCTTCCTCTTTTGTTTGGTTTGGTGAGCATATATCATGTTTCTTTACCTGCTGTGTATTCCTCTGTCTCTTTATCTTGTGTATATTTCTGAGTTTGGGGTGTCCTTTCTGTATTCTGGCAGTTTGTGGAGTTCTCTTTATTGTGGAGTTTCCTCGCTGTGGGTGGGGTTGTATAGGTGGCTTGTCAAGGTTTCCTGGTTAGGGAAGCTTGTGTCAGTGTTCTGGTGGGTGGAGCTGGATTTCTTTCTCTGGAGTGCAATGAAGTGTCCAACAATGAGTTATGAGATGTCAGTGGTTTTGGAGTAACTTTGGGCAGACTGTATATTAAAGCTCAGGGCTGTGTTCCTGTGTTGCTGGAGAATTTGCATGGTATGTCTTGCTCTGGAACTTGTTGGGCCTTGAGTGGTGCTTGGTTTCAGTGTAGGTATGGAAGCATTTGATGAGCTCCTGTCGATTAATGTTCGCTGGAGTCAGGAGTTCTCTGGTGTTCTCAGGGTTTGGACTTAAGCCTCTTGCTTCTGGTTTTCAGTCTTATTTTTACAGTAGTTTCAAGACTTCTCCTTCTATACAGCACCGTTGATAAAACATCTCCTTTTGAAGACAATGGGCTGCTTTTCTGGGTACCTGATGTCCTCTGCCGACATTCAGAAGTTGTTTTGTGGAATTTATTCAGCGTTTAAATGTTCTTTTGATGAATTTGTGGGGGAGAAAGTGGTCTCCCTGTCCTATTCCTCTGCCATCTTAGGACCGCCCCACTCATCAGTGTTTTATAGTTTTCTATATATAGGTCCTTTGTTTCTTTAGGTAGATTTACTCCTACATATTTTATTCTTTTCATTGCAATGGTGAATGGAATTGTTTCCTTAATTTCTCTTTCTGTTTTCTCATTATTAGTGTATAGGAATGCAAGGGATTTCTGTGTGTTAATTTTATATCCTGCAACCTTACTGTATTCATTGATTAGCTCTAGTAATTTTCTGGTGGAGTCTTTAGGGTTTTCTATGTAGAGAATCATGTCATCTGCAAACAGTGAGAGTTTTACTTCTTTTCCAGTCTGGATTCGTTTTATATCTTTTTCTGCTCTGATTGCTGTGGCCAAAACCTCCAAAAGTATGTTGAATAGCAATGGTGAGAGTGGGCATCCTTGTCCTGTTCCCAACTTTAGGGAAAATGCTTTCAATTTTTCACTATTGAGGATAATGTTTGCTGTGGGTTTATCATATGTGGCTTTTATTATGTTGAGGTATGTTCCTTCTATGGCTGCTTTCTAGAGGGTTTTTATCATAAATGGATGTTGAATTTTGTCAAAGGCTTTCTGTGCATCTATTGAGATAATCATGTGGTTTTTATCTTTTAATAAAATCACATTGGTATATCATATGGTATAAAATATGCCAAAAATGGTATATCACATTGATTGATTTGTGGATATTGAAGAATCCTTGCATCCCTGGAATAAAGCCCACTTGGTATGACCTTTTTAATATGTTGTTGGATTCTGTTTGCTAGAATTTTGTTGAAGATTTTTGCATCTATATTGACCAGTGATATTGGCCTGTAGTTTTCTTTTTTTGTGGCATCTTTGTCAGGTTTTGGTATTGGGTGATGGTGGCTTCATAGAATGAGTTTGGAAGTTTACCTTCCTCTGCAATTTTCTGGAAGAGTATGAGTAGAATAGCTGTTAGCTCTTCTCTAAATTTTTGGTAGAATTCAGCTGTGAATCCATCTGGTCCTGGGCTTTTGTTTGTTGGAAGATTTCTGATTACAGTTTCTATTTCTGTGCTTGTGATGGGTCTGTTAAGATTCTCTATTGCTTCCTGGTTCAATTTTGGAAAGTTATAGTCTTTTAACAAAGTTAGAAGTTATACATTTCTTCCCAGTTGTCCATTTTAATTGGCATTTAGTTGCTGATAGTAGTCTCTTATGATCCTTTGTATTTCTGTGTTGTCTGTTGTGATCTCTCCATTTTCATTTCTAATTTTGTTGATTTGATTCTTCTCCCTTTGTTTCTTGATGAGTCTGGCTAATTGTTTGTCTATTTTATTTGTCTTCTCAAAGAACCAGCTTTTATCTTTGTTGCTTTTGCTATGGTCTGTTTTGTTTCTTTTGCATTTATTTCTGCCCTAATTTTTGTGATTTCTTTCCTTCTACAAACCCGGGGGTTCTTCATTTCTTCCTTTTCTAGTTGCTTTAGGTGTAGTGTTAGGTTATTTATTTGATTTCTCTCCTGTTTCCTGAAGTAAGCTTGTATTGCTATGAACCTTCCCCTTAGCACAGCTTTTACTGAATCCCATAGGTTTGGGGTTGTTGTGTTTTCATTTTCATTCATTTCTATGCATATTGTAATTTCTCTTTTGATTTCTTCTGTAATTTGTTTGTTATTCAGAAGTGTGTTGTTTAGCCTCCATATGTTTGTATTTTTCATAGATTTTTTTTCCTGTAGTTGACATGTAATCTTACCTCATTGTGATCAGAAAAGATGCTTGAGATGATTTCAATTTTTTTGAATTTACCAAAGCTAGGTTTATGGCCCAGGATGTGATGTATCCTGGAAAAGGTTCTGTGTGCACTTGAGAAAAAGGTGAAATTCATTGTTTTGGGGTGAAATGTCCTATAGATATCAATTAGGTCTAACTCGGCCATTGTAACATTGAAAGTTTGTGTTTCCTTGCTAATTTTCTTTTTTTAGTTGATCTATCCATAGGTGTGAGTGGGGTATTACATTCTCCCACTATTATTGTGTTACTGTTAATTTCCCCTTTCATATTTGTTAGCATTTGTCTTACATATTGTGGTGCTCCTATGTTGGGTGCATATATATTTATAATTGTTATATATTCTTCTTGGATTGATCCTTGGATCATGATGTAGTGTCCTTCTTTGTCTCTTTTCATGCTCTTTATTTCAAAGTCTATTTTATCTGATGTGAGTATTGCTACTCCTGCTTTCTTTTGGTCTGCATTTGTGTGAAATATCTTTTTCCAGCCTTTCACTTTCAGTCTGTGTTTCCCTAGGTTTGAGGTGGGTCTCTTGTAGACAGCATGTATAGGGGTCTTGTTTTTGTATCCATTCAGCCAGTCTTTGTCTTTTGGTTGGGACATTCAACCCATTTATATTTAAGGTAATTATTGACAAGTATGACTCCATTGCCATTTACTTTATTGTTTTGGGTTTGAGTTTATAAATCTTTTCTGTGTTTCCTGTCTAGAGAAGATCCTTTAGCATTTGTTGGAGTGTTGGTTTGGTGTTGCTGAATTCTCTCAGCTTTTGCTTGTCTGTAAAGCTTTTGATTTCTCCTTCATATTTGAATAAGATCCTTGCTGGGTACAGTAATCTGGGTTGTAGGTTTTTCTCTGTCATCACTTCAAGTATGTCTTGCCATTCCTTCCTGGCTTGAAGAGTTTCTACTGAAAGATCAGCTGGTATCCTTATGGGAATCCCCTTGTGTGTTATTTGTTGTTTTTCCCTTGCTGCTTTTAATATTTGTTCTTTGTGTTTGATCTTCATTAATTTGATTAATATGTGTCTTGTGGTGTTTTGCCTTGGGTTTATCCTCTTTGGGACTGTCTGGGTTTCTTGGATTTGGGTGGCTATTTCCTTCCCCATTTTAAAGAAGTTTTCAACTATTATCTCCTCAAGTATTTTCTCATGGCCTTTCTTTTTGTCTTCTTCTGGGACTCCTATGATTCGAATGTTGGGGCATTTAACATTGTCCCAGAGGTGTCTGAGGTTGTCCTCATTTCTTTTAATTCATTTTTCTTTTTTCCTCTCTGCTTCATTTATTTCCACCATTCTATCTTCCACCTCACTTATCCTATCTTCTGCCTCAGTTATTCTACTGTTGGTTCCCTCCAGAGTGCTTTTGATCTTAGTTATTGCATTATTCATTATTGATTGACTCTTTTTAATTTCTTCTAGGTCCTTGTTAAACTTTTCTTCCATCTTCTCAATCCTTGTCTCCAGACTATTTCCTTGTAACTCTATTTTGTTTTCAAATTTTTGGATCATTTTTACTATCATTATTCTGAATTCTTTTTCAGTTAGACTCCCTATCTCTTCCTCTTTCGTTTGGTTTGGTGGACTTTTATCATGATCCTTTACTTCCTATATATTTTTCTGCCTTTTCATCTTGTTTAGGTTGCTGTGTTTGGGGTGGCCTTTCTGTATGCTGGAAGTTTGTGGTTCCTCTTCATCATGGAAGTTCCTCCTTGTGGGTGGGGTTGGACGAGTGGCTTGTCAAGGTTTCCTGGTGAGGGAAGCTTGCATTGGTGCTCTAGTTGGTGGAGCTAGATCTCTTCTCTCTGGAGTGCAACAAAGTGTCCAGTAGTGAGTTTTGAGGTGTCTATAGGTTTGGTGTGACTTTGGCCACCTGTATTTTTATGCTCAAGGTTATGCTCCTGCTTTGTTGGAGAATTAGCTTGGTATGTCTTGTTCTTAAACTTGTTGGCTCTTGGGTGGAGCTTGGTTTCAGTGTAGTTATGGAGACTTTTGGATGAGCTTTTGTTGATTAATGGTCCCTGGAGTCAGAAGTTCTCTGGTGTTCTCAAGTTTTGGATTTAGGCCTCCTGCCCCTGGCTTTCAGTCTTATTCTTACAGTAGCCTCAAGACTTCTCCATCCATACAACACTGATGATAAAACATCTAAGTTAGTGGGGAAAAAATTCTCCACAGTGAGGGACACCCAGAGAGGTTCGCAGAGTTACATGAGAAAGAGAAGAGGGAGGAGGGAGATAGAGGTGACCAGGAAGAGAAGAGGGGGAATCAAAAGGGGCGAGATCAGTGTGGCCAGTAATAAATTCCCTATTTGCTCTCCACAGTCTGGAATACTCAGAGAGGTTCACGGAGTTCTATAGAGAAGAGAAGAGGGAGGAAGGAGATAGAGGTGGCCAGGAGGAGAGGAGGGGGAGTCAAAAGGAGAGAAACCAATCTAGCCTGTGATCAGTTCCTTAAGTTTTCTCCTCAGCCCAGAACATCCAAAGAGATTCACAAAGAAGGGAAGAGAAGGGGGAGGGAGGAGATAGAGGTGATCTAGGGGAGAAAAAGGAGAGTCAAAAGGGGCGAGAGCAATCAAGCCAGTAATCATACTCCTAAGTAAAAATGGGTATTGAAAATTGGACTCTTAAAGGTACAGAATTGGTAACAAATACCAAAAAGCAAAGATTAAAAATCTAGAGTAGAGGTTAGACTCTCAAAAATACAATATTAAAAAAACAAACCAAAATCCCAAAAGTTAGATAAAAAAATATGAAATTTGCTTTAAAAATAGGGTCTTTTTTTTTCTAGGAAATAGTAGGTTTTATCAATGAAAAGTAAAGGAGTAATAAAGAACTTAAAAAAAGTTTTAAAAAATGATAATAGTAAAATAAATCTAGGAATTTCTCTGGAGCTGTGCGGGGCAGTGTGTGGTCAGTTCAGTTTCAGATAGTTCCTTGTTCCACCTCATACTTCTTCTCAATGTCTATAGGTCCCTTCCAATGTAGCCAGTGCTAACTACAGGGTTTTAATCTGTTGCACCTGTCAGTTCCAGAGCCATTCCCTCTTCTTTGTTTATTTTGGCTTCCTCTGTTTGCAAGTCTCTTCAGTATCTAACTTCCGCCCTGACACATTTCTGCCCTGGTCATGTATTTAGTCTCACTTGTTCAATTGTGCTGCAGGGAGGGATGAACACTGCAAACAAATATCACTGGCATGTGTGGGGAGTGCTCACAGTGTCTGGGCCACACTGGGTTTGCCTCCGCTCACGGCATCTGTGCTTTCCCGGTCTACACTGTTCAGGCTCCAGGTTGCTCTGCTGGGGAATTGTCTAAGGCGGGCCCTGGATTGTGTGCACTTCCCAGATCTATGCCACTCAGGTTCAGCTTCCTGGATACTCCACCAAGGCACAAACTTGGTTGGGCCTGCGTTTTGTGCCCTTCCTAGGTCCTAGCAGCTCAGGTGACCAGGTGCTTGACAAGCGCACTCTCCCCCGGTACAGTGCATCTTATCACCTCCCCAGTCCCAGTCGCTCTGTTTCCTGGGTGAGCAGGAGGAGCGCCATCTCAGGTGTGCCATGCGTCTCCTCTGGAGAGCTGATCTCTGGCTGCGACCCTCCCGGAAGATGTCAACCATCCAGGATCCCAGGAAGACTTGGTTAGCAACCAGAAGCCTGCTCGCAGTTTGGTAGGGGATGCTGTCTCTGGGGCTGAGTTAGGCCCTTTCTGGCTCTGGCTGCCACCCACCTACCTCCCTGCCTCCAGCAGGGGATGGGCCGGTCCACTGCTGGCTAACTCTCCTCTGGTATTCGCTCAGTCCTTTGTTCTGTGAGCGGCCCGGCAGAGCCTTAGGTTAGAGCTTTTTGAGAGAAAGCTCTCTCTTTCTCTCTTTCCTCTTTTCTTTTTTCCTCTCTGGCTATCCCATGGTTTGGGTTACTATCTCATGTAAGCTCCCTCAGATTGCCCTCAGGGCATTCAGGCCCAGTCCTTACTCTAAGTAATGCAGCCCGTGCCACCCTGTTCAGCCCCCGCTTGCTGGTGGCGGATGCAAGCATCTGGGCTACTTCTCCACTGGGAGTTGCCATTAGGTGTGTAATCTGTGAGTTTTATTTATTTATTTTTTCCTCCCAGTTATGTTCCCCTCTAAGATTCCAAAACTCCCTACAAGCCCACCAGTGAGAGGGTTTCCTGGTGTTTGGAAACTTCTCCTCTTTTAAGACTCCCTCCCCAGGACAGGTATCCATCCCTAACTCTTTTGTCTCTCTTTTTATCTTTTATATTTTGTCCTACCTCCTTTCAAAGACAATGGGCTGCCTTTCTGGGTGCCTGGTGTCCTCTGCCAGAGTTCAGAAGTTGTTTTGTGGTATTTGCTCAGCATTCAAATGATCATTCAATGAATTTGTTGGGGAGAAAGTGGTCTCTCCGTCCTATTCCTCCACCATCTTAGGACCACCCACTGCAGTTGGGAACTTTAAAACCTCCTCTCTCAGCAATGGATAGAACTTCCTCACAGGAAATCAACAAAGATATTAAAATTTTAAACAATGCTATCAACTAATCAGAATCCAATTGACATATACAGAAGATTCCATCCAATAACAACAGAATGTACATGTTTTTTCAAGCATATGGAAAGGTAAAGGCCCTAGGATAGATAGAATAATATTGATAAAGAATAAAGTGGGAGGAATAGCTGTAACTGATAATAAGGCTTACTCTGGGCTTCTCTGGTGGCTCAGAGGTTAAAGCATCTGCCTGCAATGCGGGAGACCTGGGTTCGATCCCTGGGTCGGGAAGATCCCCTGGAGAAGGAAATGGCAACCCACTCCAGTATTCTTGCCTGGAGAACCCCATGGATGGAGGAGCCTGGTGGGCTACAGTCCACGGGGTCGCAAAGAGTTGGACACAACTGAGCGATTTCACTTCACTTCACTTCTATAGTCCCTGCTTTCCTGGTGGCTCAGATAGTAAAGAATCCACCTGCAGTGCACGAGACCTGGGTTTGATCCCTGGTTCTGGAAGATCCCCTGGAGAAGGGAATGGCAACCCACTCCAGTATTCTTGCCAGGAGAATTCCATAGATAGAGGAGCCTGGTGGACTACAGTCTATGGGGTCGCAAAGAGTTGGACATGACTGAGCAACTTAACAAACATAGCTACAATAATCAAGATAGTATAGTATTGGTGAGTGGATAGATAAACACATTGGTCAATGAGATAGAATAAACAATCCAGAAATAGACCAACACAAATCTTCTCAGTTGCTTTTAAAAAATGTTCAAGAGCAATTCAGTGGAGGCATATCCTTCTCAGCACACAGTGCTGGAACAATTGGACATCTTCAGGCAAAAGCCAACAGCAAAAACTTTCACCTAAATCTCATACTTTATACAAAAATACCACAAAATGGATCACAGAACAAAATGTAAAACAGAACTATAAGAGCTTGAGAAAGTACATTGTTGTTGTTCAGTTGCTAAGTCCTGTCTGACTCTTTGCGACCCCATGGACTGGCATGCCAGTCTCACCTGTCCTTCACTATTTCCTGAAGTTTGGTCAGATTCATGTCCATTGAGCCAGTGATGCTATCTAATCATCCCATCCTCTGCTGCCTGCTTCTCCTTTTGCCTTCAGTCTTTCCCAGCATCAAAGTACTTTCCAGTGAGTCAGCCAAATTACTGGAGCTTCAGCTTCAGCATCAGTCCTTCCAATGAATAGTCAGGGCTGATTTCTTTTAGGATTGACTAGTTTGACCTTCTTGCTATCCAAGGGATTCTCAATTTCTGGAAATAAGCAGGGTGACAATATACAGCCTTGATGTACTCCTTTTCCAGTTTGAACCAGTCCATTGTTCCATGCCTGGCTCTAACTTTTGCTTCTTGTTTTACATACTGGTTTCTCAGGAGACAGGTAAGGTGGTCTGTTATTCCCATCTTTTGAAGAATTTTCCACAGTTTGTTGTGATCCACACAGTCAAAGGCTTTTGTGTAGTCAACAAAGCAGAAGTAGATGTTTTTCTGGACTTCTTTGCTTTCTCCATGATCCAATTGATGTTGGCAATTTGATCTCTTATTCCTCTGCCTTTTCTAAACCCAGATTGTACATCTGGAATTTCTTGGTTCATATACTGTTGAAGTCTTACTTGGAGAATTTTGAGCATTGCCCTGCTAGCATGTGAAATGAGCACAATTGTACAGTAGGGTGAACATTCTTTGACATTGTCTTTCTTTGGGATTGGAATGAAAACTGACCTTTTCCAGCCTTGTGGCCACTTCTGAGTTTTCCAAATTATCTGACATGTTGAGTGAAGCACTTTAACAGTATCATCTTTTAGGATTTTAAATGGCTCAGTTGGAATTTGATCACTCCACTAGCTTTGTTTATAGTAATACTCCCTAAGGCCCACTTGACTTTACCCTCCAGGATGTCTGGTTCTAGGTGAGTGACCACACTACAGTGGTTATCTGGGTCATTAAGACCTTCTTTGTATAGTTCTGTGTATTCTTGCCACCTCTTCTTAATCTGCTCTGTTAGTTCCTTACCATTCTTGTCCTTTATTGTGCCCATCCTTGCATGAAAAAACCCACCAATGGCACTCTTGGTCATTTATCCCAGAGAAATGGAACTTTATGTTCACACAAAAACCTGTACACATGTGTTCATAAAACCTGTACACACATGTCCATAGCATCTTTATTCTTAATAGGCAAAAACTGGAAACAGTTCAGGTGTCCTTGAACAAGTGCTAGTTAAAGAAACTGTTGCATATCCATGCCACAGACTACTATTCAGCAGCAAAAAGGACTAAACTATCGAAACACACAACTTGAATGAACCCCTAGGAAATTATGCTGAGTAGGAAAAAAGAAGCCAATTCCAAAAAAGTTTAAAATGCATGATTACATTTCTATAGTCTTTTTGAAATGACAAAATTTTAGAAATGAAGGACAGAGTAATGGTTGTCAGGAGTTAGGGACAGGAGAAGAGGCAGCAGGAGGAAAGTGGGTGTGATTATAAAGTAGCAACAGGAGGGATCTTTCTGTCATTGCGACTATTCAGTATTTTAACTTTTGTGACAGACAAACTTACACAGGAGAAAAAAAACATATAGCATTAAATACAACACACACACACACACACACACACACACACGGGAACCATTATAACCAGAGAAATCAGAATAAGCTTGGTGGATTCTATTAATGTCAATATCCTGGTTTATAATTTTGTAAAATGTCATTTGTATAAACTGGGCAAAGTGAACAAGCAGTCTCTCTGTATTTCTTACAACTGCCTGGAATCTTCAGACATCTCAATAAGAATTTCAGTTAAACATACTACTGCAGAAGTCGAGAGAACAGAGAAGGAAATTGGACTTAGGTGATAATGGAGATCTTACCAGGGAGTTATTCAGTGAAAAGAAACAAGGTCCAGGGTAGATTGTGTCATATGTTCCCACTTATGACTTAAAAGGATGCATCTGGGACTTCCCTGGTGCTTCAGTGGCTGACTCTGTGCAGGGGACCCGGGTCTGATCCTTGGTCAAGGAACTAGGATCCCACATGCCACAAGTAAGAATTCACATACTGCACCTGAAGAGCCTTCATACTGCAACTAAGACATGGTGCAGTCAAATAAATAAATAGTTTTGTTAAAAAGATGCATCTACACATTTGTATATGAACATTGAAAATTACTGTAAGGAGATATAGGAAATTGTTGAAATAGTGGCCACTGGAAAGTCTAGCATGGGAGGAGAACTATTTTTCAAAATAGGCCCTTTGGTGGTACTTTATTTTTCTTTTAACTATGTGCCTGTATTGCTTGTGATAATTTGTACTAAAAAAATACATAGAAACTAAAATATCTTACATAGAATGTAAACTTCAGTGTTTTAGGATATGAATTTTTATATAAAATATCTTACATAGAATGTAAACTTCAGTGTTTTAGGATATGAATTTTTATATTCAATGCTTTCATAATTATCACAGACACTCTGTGGGGAAAAATCTCATGGGGGGGCAAACAAATTTGCTAGTTTTGCTGGAGGAGGAAGCTGTCATGAAGAAATGATTGCCATTGCTCTGATACTCCTGAAGCCCTAGCCTCCAGGTCAGAGCCCGTTGCAGAAGAAGCTATCACAGGGGAGTGAGGTGAGTTGTGATATGAGGTTGATGGTAGTTTTTTTTTTTTTTTTTTTAAGTTTCCTTAAGGTACTGTTAGTTTGGTGTCAAACTGTATGGAAGCACTGAATCCTTTGTGCTAGTGTTTTGCCATTTATCCTGATCACTCTGATCACTGATTACATTTTAAATCTGTTCATGAAAACTAGCATGTATAATTGAAAAGTTTATATCCTCCTAATGCTTCCTTGTAAATATCAACAATGTTGGCAGTAGTTGGAGTCTGAGATTTCCTACAGCCCACCAGCAGGGAAGAGAGAAACTGACAGGCAAAATATAATAAATCAGCTGGGCCTAATTCTGAGCTCATCAGAACTCCTGAAAAGGCTGATCTATTCTGACTAAATGAGGAACAACCAGGAAACAAGTCTGCCGTACAATTAATTGATGTGTAAAGTCTCTGACACCTTTTAAGCTAAATGTAATCCTCAGCCATAAACAGAGGCAAGACTGCACAAACTATGGAATCTATGTAAATAGCAAAGGAGTTGTTGGGGGATGGTGGTCACACTTAGGTTACCTTGGGCCAATGTGATTTTTTAAATGTTTGTTTTTTGACATTGATGAAAAATCACTATTCCACAGCAACATTTTCATCATAAAACTGATCTGGTTTAGCCCCTTATTTTTACTTTTACGTCCTGCTCTATATCTTAGAAAGGTGTTGACAAGCAGCTGTTTCAAATAGCTGGGACAATTTTAAAACAAATATCCTGGGCCTGTGGCTTCCTTTTCACATACATCAAGGGCTGGAAGGCATCACTTTGCACAGACAGTGAAGGATCTGAAATAACTTTTGCATTTGAGCAATGAGTTGGATGGTGACGGTGGTGAATTTTCACTGGTGAATGCTTAAAAGAAGGAATTCCACTAATTATACACAAACCTGTTTAGGAAATGGAAGAAGAGGTACACTTCATACATTTTTTTCTATGAAGCAGCAAAACCTTGTTTCCAGAATCTTGCAAAATGATTGGTTTGAAGAGAACTACAAACCAATATATTTTGGGTACATAGTTGCAAACATCCTTAAAGAAATATTCAGCTGAAACCAACAATATATTAAAAGAATAAAGGAAAAGGGAGGTGGGATATGATCATATCACTAGAGTAAGGAGATTTTGACAAAATCCAATACCTGTTCATGATAAACAACAACAAAACCTCAGCAGACTGGGTACAGAAGGAAGCTTCCTCCACATGAAAAACTACAGTCTCATGGTATTTATTGATGAGATACAAACAGTTTCTCACAAATTTAGAATTAGGCAAGGATGCCCAGTCTCACTGCTTCCATTGAGCATTGTTCTGGACATCTTAACCAGTGAAATAAGGGAAACAAATGTTAAAATGGAAAATTTTAAAGCATCTGTATTTGCATACAATGTGATTGTTTACCTAGAAAATTCTAAGGGATCTACAAAATCATGCTTCAGACTAACAAGTGACCAAATTGACATGACTCAATTTACAGCAAGGGTAGTACATATTTACAGTGGGCCAAAACATTTGGGAAAAATGTAAGAGAGTAATTTTGTTTACAATAGCATCAAAAACACAATATAATTTAAAAAAACAGACATATATGATTTCTACTTTGAAAAGTGTAAAAATTGCTGGATAAAGACTAAATAGTGGTATTTCCCTGATGGCCCAGTGGTTAAGATTCCAAATCTCTACTGCAGGGGGAGCAGGTTCAATCCTTAGTCTGGGAGCTAAAATCCCACGTGCCACTCAACATGACCAAAAAATAAGAAAAATAAAAATTTTAAAGGGTGATACTAGCCTACAGAGAGAAAAATAAATCAGTGCAAGAGAATAGGAATTCTAGAATTTAAACCTAAATTTCTAAATTCAACTGAGTTTTGACAATGTGCCAAAGTAGTTCACTTGCAAAAATGAAGTCTTTTCAATGAATGGTACTACAACAACTGAATAACCATATAAAAAATATGCTTTACTTCTCCCTCACACCATGCAGAAAATGTAATTCAAGAGGGCTCCTAGATATAAATATAATGCTTAAATTACAAAGCTTCTAAAAGGAAGCACAAATGAATATCTTTGCAATCTAGGGATACACAATGTTTTTGATAAACATGACACAGAAATAAATATATAAGCACATACTTGGTTAACTAGACTTATTGAGAATAAAAAGCTTCTGTTTAATAAAAGATACCATATAGAAAATGTATAATCAAGTCAAATGCCTGGATGAAATATTCACAAACCATATTAAGCATAATAAAAAGGTAGAAAAGACTATGTTTTTCCCCAAATCCTTTATTCTTTATGACAGTTCCCCAGTTATTCTGTTTTGCCATTTATCATAATATGTAAACATCCATTTGCTTGTTAGGTGTCTTGTGCACAAAAATGTAATCCCTCTGAGAGAAGGACCTTCTACCAGTTTCTGTCTCAGTGTATACAGTAGGTGCTTAGGAACATTTATTGAATAAATAAAGACTATTTATGCTTTGATCTCAGAGGGGCTGGGGCTGTCCATTCATTCACTAGATGGAGGTTGGCATCATTCAAAGAGACAACCTAGCTGTGTGGGGGACATTCTAGATGTGTACCTTGCACACCTCAGGCTAGATCTGCTTTGATATTTCCAGTTATTGTTAACTTGAGATATCTCTCTTCCATACCTCTGCCTTAGAAAGTGAACTTTGATGCTTGTTAGTCATCAGGAAATGGATGCAATCTTTTCAGTTCAGTTCAGTCACTCAGTCGTTTCCGACTCTTTGCGACTCCATGAATAGCAGCACATCAGGCCTACCTGTCCATCACCAACTCCCGGAGTTCACTCAAACTCACCTCCATTGAGTTGGTGATGCCAACCAGCCATCTCATCCTCTGTCATTCCCTTTTCCACCTGCCCCAAATCCCTCCCAACATCAGAGTCTTTTCCAATGAGTCAACTCTTCCCATGAGGTGGCCAAAGTATTGGAGTTTCACCTTCAGCATCGGTCCTTCCAATGAATATTCAGGATTGGTTTCCTTTAGGATTGACTAGTTTGATCTCCTTGCAGTCCAAGGGACTCTCAAGAGTCTTCTCCAATATCACAGTTCAAAAGCATCAATTCTTCGGTGCTCAGCTTTCCTTACAGTCCAACTCTCACATCCATACATGACCACTGGAAAAACCATAGCCTTGACTAGACAGACCTTTGTCGGCAAAGTAATGTCTCTGCTTTTCAACATGCTATCTAGGTTGGTCATAACTTTCCTCTGAAGTCACCATCTGCAGTGATTTTGGAGCTCCCCAAAATAAAGTCTGACACTGTTTTCACTGTTTCCCCATCTATTTCCCATGAAGTGATGGGACCAGATGCCATGATCTTCGTTTTCTGAATGTTGAGCTTTAAGCCAACTTATTCACTCTCCTCTTTCACTTTCATCAAGAGGCTTTTTAGCTCCTCTTCACTTTTTGCCATAAGGGTG
>SJYT01006760.1:270821-283995 GCA_006410635.1 Cephalophus harveyi | reverse complement strand
TAGGCTTCTCGGTCCGTGGGATTCTCCAGGGAAGAATACTGGAGTGGATTGCCATTTCCTTCTCCAGGGGATCTTCCCGACCCAGGGATCGAACCCGGATCTCCCGCATTAGAGGCAGGTGCTTTAACCTCTGAGCCACCAGGGAAGCCCCATTATAAATTACAATTTAATTCCACATGTTAAAAATTGGCACAGTGAGACACAAAATGGTTTAAAAATATACATAAAGACATCATATTAGAAATGAAATTATTAGAAATTGAATCCAAGTCTCTTAATTTGTAGTTCAGTGTAATTTTCACCATGCAACACTTTTCTTCTTAGAAAATTAGGAGGAAAAATTTGAATTCTGTCAATTTCAGGGTATACAAATTTGCTTTTAAGAAGATTGTTTGAAATAAGTAACAAAACCCAAAATGGAATAAGATAATATACTTTCTTAGCATAGGACTAGAAAGAAAAATAAATCACTTTGGATTTTATCACTTTTACTATTATTTGCTTTGTTTTTGCAGAATTATTCGTAAAGCAACAGTACAATGAGATATTGCCTCATCTATCAAATTGGTGATGATAAAAAAAAGGATGACACTCTGAGAGTCAGTAAGAAAATGGTGAAACAGGAATGATCAGAGGAAACATAAATTGGAAGAAATTTTTAAAGGGCAATTTGATAAGGTATAAAAATGTCTAAAAAGGTATTTGCCTTTGACTTGGCTATTCTACTTGGAGGAAGCTATCTGCAAAGATTTAGCTATTAGGATGTTCATAGTAACTACAAATTAGAAGGAGTACATGGTAAGTTCACATAATAGAGTACCTCACAGCCCTTAACAATAATACTATAAAAGCTGTAAAATGTTCATGATATTTTATATGAGACTATGTTCATTTTGAGCTTATGTTTTTAAAAATACAGAGGATATATGATGAAAGAAAAATAAAGCAACTAAATACATAAAAGAAAACTCCCCCACAGATAACAAGATTTGTTCTTTCTTACCTTTGAATACTGTAATACAAGGATATGATACTTCGAGTTAATGCAGCCATCTTTTAACTATAAAGAGAATTACTGCCAAAATTCTGAGAATGGCAGAGCAGAAAGATGGAATGTACTTGATAGAATTCTTGAGCTTCTGAACCAATCTTGACCTCTCTATCTCTGATCTTCTTGGTTTGTGGGATAATAAATATTAAAAGGTAATCCACCGCAATACTGAATAAAGCCAGTTGACTTAAGGATCACAAATATACTTTTAAAAATATACAGTTAAGATATTATAAATCCATCTCATGTTATTGTAAAAATGAAACCATGAAAAGAGCTAAATATTTTAATGTCAACCAACAAGATATTTAACATCAATGGAAACTTAAATATGAGATTTCAGAATTATACAATTTTTTAAAGTACTTTGTGTAACATTTCCCTCTGAGACCAAGTTTAGATGCAGTAACCTGAGAACCAGCTTACCCTCAGTTTTCTTTGGGTCATGACTGTTTCTAGAGCTATTTCTCTTAAGGGATCCCTGGTGATGTCAAGCATGGAAGCTTTGATGGTGTCCCCCGGATACAGGCTCAACCGAGACTGTCTAAGGGCCATCCTGGCTTGCAGCTGCATCATTTCTTCTTCTTGCCGTTTTAGCATGATCTCTTGATTAATTAAGTTGCCTTCAAGGGGTGTTTCATATTGTCTGCCATATACAAAAGAGAAAAGTGGATTGAGGAAAAAAAACATGTTAAGTCTAATCAAGAAAAAATATCATGTAGCAAGGTATCAAGAACTTAGACAAATTTTACTTTTTCATTTCAAAAGAACCTTTGAAGTAACTCCTCAGTCCTATTTTTAATGTATTAATATACTGTGGTGTCTCATTTTCAGTGGGTAGATCTATATCCTCTATCTCTTCTCTGAATAGCTCAACATCTGAAACTGTTCCTGCTGTGGTTCTCTCAGATTGGGGCTGTTTTATCCTCATAATCCTGCACCAGTGGGCCTGGACATGAGACAGCGATTTCCTTGGATTTTTATTTCAGCTTCCAGATCATTACTGACTCCTCCTCCAAGAGCCTCCAGCTTCCTTGAATTGGAAGTGTTAGTTGCTCAGTCATGTCCGACTCTGACTGTAGTCTGCCAGGCTCTTCTGTCCATGGGATTTCTCAGGCAAGAATACTGGAGTGGGCTGCCATTTCTTTCTCCAGGGGATCTTCCCAACCCAGGCATCAAACCCGGGTCTCTTCCCTTTCCTTGAAATATGAGCTATGAAATCAAACCATTCACTGATCTGCTTTGCTCTAGACTTGGTTCTGTTGGCCAACTCTTCTTTACACTTTACAGATTTAAGTGGTCTTCTCTAACACCACTGCTGTCATCACTCATGGTGGTGTTACAGAGATTGGGGAGTCTTCCAACACCCTGGCTTCTTCCATCTCAGCCGGAATTCTGCTCCCATGACAAGTCATGTTGGCTATAACAATAACTGTGCAGCCTCTAGAATGTCCTATTTCTATCTTCCCAAACCCTCTCCATCTAATCTCCTTGTTTTCTTCTAGCTCACTTCTTCTAACACTCTCCATCAAACCATTCATAGACTCTACCAGGAATTTTAGTTCACTGCCTCGACCACTTCCTCTCTGTTAAAACTTTCACTTAAAAATTTTTTTTACTTCCCATAAATGTGATATATTAATGCTTTAGAAATCTTGAATTAGAGTTTACACTTTTAATGTCATGATAACTAATGGATTAGTTTATGATATGAAATTAGAAATATTTATCTTCTAGACCACACTGCTTTATCATGTATTGGTATTACAAGTATTATGTATGGTTCAGGGTACAACACAGTCTTCAGTAATTCATCTGATAGATGTCATTCCACTTCTGTCATAAAACCAGTTAGTATTGGATAGGCCGAAAAGTTAGTTTGAGTTTTTCCATAAGATGTTAAATTTTCTATACCTGTTATACATTAATTCTATTAACCCCCTCTAGCCCTCACGTTGCTTTAGCCCATCATGAAAATCATTTCTTGGCATACGACCTGAACTCTCATGAAACTGCAGAACCATGCTGACTGATCTCACTGGGTTCTCAGTGTTTCATGGTAATTCATTTTCTTAGAGAACTATTTCATATTTTTTTCATTTTCTTTTTTTTAAAATCAAAGTTCTTTCAAAACATCCTCCCTCTTTCTCTCTCAACTGATGACTTCTCTTCAATTTTTTTGGTGAAATAAGAAGCAAACAGGAAACAACTTCCTTATCCTTCTACCACCAGACTTTCCAGATCTATGTTCTGCTCTTTTCTGTTACAATGGATAGATCTTCTGCACACTTACATAGGCCTCAAACCTCTATTGTGCGTGGGGTTCCAACCCTCTTCCCTATCCAGAGGCTTCGCTCCTGCAGTTACCCTCTCACATGCATCATCCATCTTGTCCACTAGGTTATTCATGTTATACAAACATGATGTACTATTTTCTACTTAGAACAAAAATACTCTTCTTTGGTTCCATATCCCCTTTTAGATTCTATTTCATTTTTCTGCTGTCTTTTAGAGTAGGTTTCTTCAAAACTGTCTTTTAAATTTTATCTCCACTTCATCTTCCACTTTCTCTTGGACTCAGACCCATAGTTTGAGTCCAGTTCACCAAAACCAGTCACAGAAAAGACTGCCTTCAGTGTAATCAAAGCCAAAGGATAATTCTTAGTTTGCATCTTACTTGACTTCCAAGCACCATATAACATAGTTATTTAGTCATTAAACATCTGAATATTGGGGCTTCGCTGGTGGCTCAGTGGTTAAGAATCCTCCTGGCAATGCAGGAGACATGGGTTCGATTCCTGATACAGGAAGATCTCACATACTATGGGGCCCCTAATTTTGTGCGCCACAACTACTGAGCCCATGAGCCACAACTCCTGAAACCCAAGCACCCAAGAGCCTGTGCTGTGCAACAAGAGAAGCCACTGCAATGAGAAGCCCCTGTGTACCACAACTAGAGAGTAGCTGCCTCCCCTCCAACCACTGCTGCAACGAGAGTTTGTGCGCCACAACTACTGAGCCCATGAGCCACAACTCCTGAAACCCAAGCACCCAAGAGCCTGTGCTGTGCAACAAGAGAAGCCACTGCAATGAGAAGCCCCTGTGTACCACAACTAGAGAGTAGCTGCCTCCCCTCCAACCACTGCTGCAACAAGAGAAAAGCGTGCACAGCCGTGAAGACCCAGCACAGCCAAAAATAAATATCCACTGGCTCCTCCTTACTCTTTTTTTTCTGGATCTTCCTTCATTTCTAATCTCTTAATGTTAGACTGAGCACCGAAGAATTGATGCTTTCGAATTGTGTTTCGGGAGAAGACTCTTTAGAGTTCCTTGGACAGCAAGGAGATCAAACCAGTCAATCCTAAAGGAAATCAACCCTGAGTATTCATTGGAAGGACTGGTATTGAAGCTCAAGCTCCAATACTTTGGCCACCTGATCTGAACAGCTGACTCATTGGAAAAGACCCTGATGCTGGGAAAGACTGAGGGCACGAGGAGAAGGGGGCAACAGAGGATGAGATGGTTGGATGGGCACTGACTCATGACATGAGTTTGAGCAAACTCTGGGAGATGGTAAAGAAGGGAACCTGGTGTGCTACAGTCCATGGGTTCACAAAGAATCAGACATAACTTAGCGACTGAACAATAACAACAACAACGTTAGACTACAACAGTGCTCAGACCTCCAGATTTTTCTAGTCTCCATATACAGTCACACTTACCTGATCTCATGTAGCCACATGGTCTCATTTCCCTTATATTTCCATAACCACAGGCTCTCCCTTGAATTCTGATTCTACTCACCTGTTTAGGTGAGTGTTCTACTTGGATGTGAACATGCATCTTTAGCCTAACATGTCTAAAACCAAATTCTTGACACTTGTTCCTTATGTGCAACCTTCTCTCAATCATTCACTGTTGCTTACAACACAATCTGGAGTCATTCTTGATTCCTTACAAATCCAACAGCTGAATGAGCACCAAATCCTTAAGGGCATAACCTTGAAGAAATCTATTTCCAACTCTTCTCTGTTACTAACAAACTAGTCTGTGCTGTATGCATCTCAATTGGAGCACTGTAATCGCCTCCAAACCAGTCTTGTACTTTTGTAATCTGTTTTTCACAGAATAGATTGGAGTAATCCCATTAAAATGTAAATATGATCATAGCTCTCTATGTCTCAACCATCCAATGGACTCCCATTATACTCAAAATAATTAATCCTAATCCTAACGCTAACCCTTAGGAGATGCCTCCTCTGACCAGCCTACCTAAGTGAACTAGAACTTGGACATCATACCCTTGCAGTCTCTCTTTAGTGGGGTTTATTTTTCTTGCAAGTACCATCACATTCTGATGGTGCATTACTTATTTATTTATTTTTTTTAGTGGTTTACCAGATATCTCTCAGCCCTATAACATCTCTGGAGGGAAGTTTTTGGTCTTGTTCATGATCTCATTTCCCGTACATAGAAGCATCCTCTACAAGGTAGGTATTCAAAAATCACTTATTGAGCCAATGATTGAATATGATTTTATGGCTTGCTCTCACTTAATGGGGGTCAAGGAAAATGATAAAACTTTGAATCTATACATTTTAACCCACACTTGTCATTTTCATCAAACATATTAACCTTCTTGTTCAAATTCTTTTCTACCAGAGCAACAGATAACAAAAGTGACTGATCATCATTTTGTGTCCCATCACAATATCTGATTGCAACATTTGAGAAGCAAAACAAAAATGAACAAAATATAGACAAAACACAGGCAAACAAACAAGAAACTCACAAAACCTAGATGATTTAGGAGTGAATAAACAAGTTCTTTCAAGACAAAAAAAGGTTACATCATTAAACAGATAAGCATTGAAGCAGTAGGAATGGCAATATGTAAAACCATACTTCAAAAGTTAACACAGAAAAAAAATTTAGAGATGCTCTTCGGAAAACAGCTTTGAATGTCTTTTTTTGGTCACTGAAAGACACTTTTGATAGTTCAAAATCCAAAATTACTCAGTCTGATGGATCTGACTCATAGCTTCCTGTTAATCTCCTCCCACCCACTATGATACAAATCAATAGCACTGTGTGGATCTGTCTTTCCATTTCATTCTAGATAAAGGAATGGAAATTTTTATAAAGAATCATGCAACATATCTAAATACAGAACTATTTATAGGTCTCACAAATACGTGACCTAAAGAACAAACAGAACCTCCTGATTGTGTACTGGCATGTTAAAGATATTATCAGAAGACTTTGTACACATACAGAAAACTCTGCACTTGAATAAGGAATTTAGACAATACCTCAGTTAATGTCTTTTTCCTTGGACAGGAAGAGATGGGGTAGTCTAAAAGAAGTAGACTTTAGCATCTTACATTAAATGTAACAAATACACAAATCTGGAATCAAGATGGTTGGGAGCAATATCAACAACTTCATATGTGCAGATGATATCACTCCAATGGCAAAAAGCAAAGAGGAACTAAAGAGCCTCTTGATGAGGGTGAAAGAGGAGAGTGAAAAAGTTGACTTAAAATTCAACATTCAAAAACTAAGATCATGGCATCCTATCCCATTACTTCATGGCAAATAGACAGGGGAAAAGTGGAACAGTGACAGATTTTATTTTCTTGGCTCCAAAATCACTGTGGATAGTGACTCTAGCCATGAAATTAAAAGACACTTGCTCCTTGGAAGAAAAGCTATGACAAACCTAGACAGCGTATTAAAAAGCAGAGACATCACTTTGCCAACAA
This sequence comes from Cephalophus harveyi, assembly GCA_006410635.1. Lineage (NCBI taxonomy): Eukaryota > Metazoa > Chordata > Mammalia > Artiodactyla > Bovidae > Cephalophus > Cephalophus harveyi. Next base: position 277,179 of record SJYT01006760.1, on the reverse strand, counting down.
AGTCAAAGCTATGGTTTTTCCAGTAGTCATGTGAGAGTTGGATCATAAAGAAGGCTGAGTGCCAAAAAATTGATGCTTTTGAACCGTGGTACTAGAGAAGACTCTTGAGAGTCCCTTGGACTTCAAGGAGCTCAAACCATTCAATCATAAAGGAAATCAACCCTGGATATTCACTGGAAGCTGCATGCTCCAATACTTTGGCCATCTGATGTGAAGAGCCAACTCAGTGATGCTGAGAATCATCATCTCAGAATCACCGATGCTGAGAAAGACTGAGGGCAGGAGAAGGGGGAAGCTGAGGATGAGATGGCTGGATGGCATCACCGACTGTATGGACATGAGTTCGCGTGAACTCTCAGAGACAGAGAAGGACAAGGAAGCCTGGTGTGCTGAAGTCCATGGGATCTCAAAGAGTTGGACACAAGTTAGCAACTAAACAACAACAGTCAACTTCTCCTTGAAAGAAATATTTTTGTTTCACCTATATCTAATGCCGATGCTAAGAACATCAAGTTGTGTTTTTTACCATCTTAAGTTATGGCAGAAAGTGAAGAGGAGCTAAAGAGCCTCTTGATGAAAGTGACAGAGGACAGTGAAAAAGTTGGCTTAAAGCTCAACATTCAGAAAACGAAGATGATGGCATCCGGTCCCATCACTTCATGGGAAATAGATGGGGAAACAGTGGAAACAGTGGCTGACTTTATTTTGGGGGGCTCCAAAATCACTGCAGATGGTGACTGCAGCCATGAAATTAAAAGACGCTCACTCCTTGGAAGAAAAGCATATTCAAAAGCAGAGACATTACTTTGCCGACTAAGGTCCATCTAGTCAAGGCTATGGTTTTTCCTGTGGTCATGTATGGATGTGAGAGTTGGACTGTGAAGAAGGCTGAGCGCCAAAGAATTGATGCTTTTGAACTGTGGTGTTGGAGAAGACTCTTGAGAGTCCCTTGGACTGCAAGGAGATCCAACCAGTCCATTCTGAAGGAGATCAGTCCTGGGATTTCTTTGGAAAGAATGATGCTAAAGCTGAAACTCCAGTACTTTGGCCACCTCATGAGACGAGTTAGCTCACTGGAAAAGACTCTGATGCTGGGAGGGATTGGGGGCAGGAGGAGAAGGGGACGACTGAGGATGAGATGGCTGGATGGCATCACAGACTAGATGGACGTGACTCTGAGTGAACTCCGGGAGTTGGTGATGGACAGGGAGGCCTGGCGTGTTGTGATTCATGGAGTTGCAAAGAGTCAGACACGACTGAGCGACTGAACCGAACTGAAAGTGTGAAATAAAAGCAGCTTATCGCTAAATTATGATCTGATGAGCTAACACTTTAATGTTATTGTTTCCTAAAAAAAAACTGGAAACAGTCAAAGCTAAGATTCTCTTATAATCCCCATGCTTTTGAGTTATCTTATCAAGAAAACTGAAGTAAGTCTCACAAAATGATTTAACTTTGTTTGGAGGAATGTGTTTTCTAAATAACTAGCAAACTGACTATAAAATCAATCAATTTTAACATATAATTCCAATAATTCTTCCATTGCTCTCTATTCCTTCTTTTGATTAAGCTAAAAAGGCATCATATTAACTATAAGCTTTCTCTAAATTACATATATAGAGAGGAGTGACTTCCTCAATTCAACACAGACCTCAGTGCAATTCAACATTTGCTTCTTATTGCTGGTCATCTCCAAACAGTTTTGCTTCTTTAATAAAACTACCTACTATTAAGCATAGATCTATCTTTGTCTCTAATCTCTTTGGTCAAAATTACCAAAATAGGGTCATTGCAATTATTATTCCCTCAATGGGGGTATAGTAATACACAATGCTATTATGTGAAGATTATATCATTTTAGGCAAATGAATACTGATTAGAACTTTCCTCATAGAAAGTATCACAGACATTTTAAAAAGGAACATGAGAAAAAGACATAAATTTTATAAAAACTGGAATATTACAGAATAATTTTAGTGCAATGTATGTAATTGCTTAGAGTGTTAACCCTGGATAAACTGTCTGCTTTAATCATATAGGTAGGGTTACCTGGGTTATTAATAGTTTATGGATATGAAATATTTGCCTGCCAGAATTAATCAGCTAAAGAGCAGGTTTTTGTTAATTTCCAAATGATCCTTTTGTATATAATGGTACCTAAATCAAATGAACTGAGATATCAAATTTAAAAGTATTACTATAGTTTGGTAGTAAATTCTGAAGCAACTTCTGATTCTCTAATATTACACTATGAATTTCAAATTAATGCTTAACTTTAACAATATGCTTCTGTTCATGTAAGGGACCTGTGCACACATGAAGAAGACACACATTAATATATTCAGTACATTTCACTTCAAACAAAGTAAATCAACCCATAGTTATAATACCACCATTTTAGCCCTAGCACAAGAATAACTGCCATCTTATAAGTACGCTGAGTGTTTCAGTATGAAAATGAACTCTAAACAGTCCAAACTGGGCTTAAAAAAAAAGTTTAAGTGTAAGATAGCTTCTTTTAATCCAGGAAGATGTAGTGAAAACTAATTTTTTATATAATAGATTTCACATGATAGGTTACTTAGTAGTAATCTACTAATTATTCATTCAACAAATAGTACTGAAAGCCTACTTGTTGAGCCCATGTAATCTTTTGAAAAAAGCATTATTCTTTTAGAAATCAAAGTTTATATTTTCTCATAGATGTTTAATGCTATACCTTTAGAACTTCCTACTGTTAGTTATTTTATATTCACATTAGCAATTAAAAAAAAGCACAAACTAAAATAATCAGGGCCAATTCTAATTTTAAAAGATTCCAATAGCTTCCAGGCGGGTGACATTCAGCCGGCCAGTCGGGGTGACGGACTCTCCGTCCTAGGACCATGGCCCAGTTTGTCCATAACCTCGCAGAGAAGGCCTCGGCGCTGGTAAGCGCTGCTGTGACTTACTCGAAGCCTCGATTGGCCACGTTTTGGTACTATGTCAAGGCTGAGCTGGTTCCTCCGACCCCTGCTGAGATCCCAACAGCAATTCAGAGCTTGAAAAAAATTATCAACAGTGCTAAAACTGGTAGCTCCAAACAGCTCACTGTTAAGGAAGCTCTACTGAATGGTTTGGTGGCCACTGAGGTGTGGATGTGGTTTTATGTTGGCGAGACCATAGGCAAGCGTGGCATCATTGGCTATGATGTTTGAAGACCAATTTTTAACATGTGATTATATTTGCTTTATTATTCAAGTGTTCTTGGATCATGTGTGAACAGACCGCTATTTGAATAAAATAAGACAGTGTGTCAAAAAATAAATAAATAAATAAATAAATAAATAAATAAATAAAAGATTCCAATAACTCAAACAACTGTAACATCTTTTACATAATTGAATTTGCAAGAACTAAAAGAGGAGGGAAGAAAAGGAAAATGGAGAAAACAGAGGGAAGAGAATAATTAAAAAATAATTCTCCTTGATTCTAATGAAGAAAAAAACCACAAGCAACTGGAAATATATTACCATTTTTTCATATTACATACCTTGGTCTCTGTGGCTGGCCTTGACTTGGGGTTTCATCTACGCCTGGGAGACCACTGTTGGATTCAAATCTCTTTGAAGTTTCACTTTTTCTCACTAATTGTGAATGAAAAGGAACAGCGCAAGTCATAAAAATATGAAATAATCTTATCTAAAACATAAGCACTTAGAAGACACATAAGGTAATTTTCACAAATCATATTCATATAATCAAATTAATGATATAATGTCATTAAACTCTTTAGTGGCAGTCATTTATTTTTGAAAACAATGTATTATGTCCTCTCATATGAAAATGACTACACTGCTGTTTGATGAAACTGCTATTAAGTTCATATGGTGGTTTTAGTTACTAAATCATGTCTGGCTCTTGCGACCCCATGGACTATAGTCTGCCAGGCTCTTTTGTCCAAGGGATTCTCCAGGCAAGAATCTATGGAGTGGGTTGCCATTTCCTTCTCTGGGGTATCTTCCTGATCCAGGAATTGAATCCAGGTCTCCTGCACTGCAGGCCAATTCTTTACTAACTGAGCTATGAGGGAAGCCCTTGAGTACCTATAACAGTGTTAAAATGAGTAATTGGAAGCTTTTTGTAATTTAAAAGTTTTATATAGAATTATTTTTTTCACACTTTATATCTCAACACTACTGAAAGAGAACAAAAGTCATAGCTTCTTTTTTAGATTTTTTTTTTAATTGTGGTAAAAGTCACATAATATAAAACATAGTATTTTTAACCATATTTAACTGTACAGTTCAGTGGCACTAAGTACATTCACATTGTTTTGCAACACTCACCATCATACATCTCTCAAATTTTTCACCTTCCTAAACTGAAACTCTGTCCCCATCAAACACTGACTCCCCATTCCCCGCCCCAGCATCTATGAAAGAACTTTCTGACAGTATTAATTTGACTATTCTAGGTATCTGGTATACTACTACTAAGTTGCTTCAGTCGTGTCCGACTGTGTGAGACCCCATAGATGGCAGCCCACCAGGCTCCCGTCCCTGGGATTCTCCAAGCAAGAACACTGGAGTGGGTTGCCATTGCCTTCTCCAGTGCATGAAAGTGAAAAGTGAAAGCGAAGTCACTTAGTCATGTCCGACTCTTTGAGACCCCATGGACTGTAGCCCACCAAGCTCTGCTGTCCATGGGATTTCCCAGGCAAGAGTGCTGGAGTGGGGTGCCATTGGTATCTGGTATAAGTGGAATCAAACAGCACAATCATGGTTTCTTATGAATCTTTTGCTTGTTCAGATGCTTCTTACCTTGCCTGAAATCCGATTCAGAGGAAATAATAGATGGACTTTCACTGGACGTACTAAAGAGATCACTGTGGTAAGTTTTGTATCTTTGAACTGGTTCTGAAAGGATTAAAACAAAAACATTAGAAAGCAATCTCATTAGCTGCTCCATAATCATATAAAGCACTACATTTATTCTTGTGAGACCAGAACATCTATTGTTTTAAATTTACTAGTCACTGGATGGTCATTTAAAAATGTGACTACAATTTTGAGGTGGTTTGGCATCCTGGTTAGGGGGCTGGACTCTGAAGCCATATTGCCTGGGTTTGAATCTCAGGTCTACTACTCACCAAGTGCATGATTTTGGGATGGTATTTAACTTTCCTGTGACTCCTCTTCAATTGAAAAGAGGGTATAAGGGAAATACGCATCTCCTAAGGTTATTGTAGCATTAACTGAACTCATATGCAAAGCTCTTAGAACAGAGCAGATGCTATATAAACATCACTCTCTGTTTCAGGTGCTATTAGGGATAGAAAAATCCAGAGACCCAGCCCCAAGCTCAAATAATTTAAAATGCAGAAGTACAACACTGCTATATTTAAAATGGATAACCAACATGGACGTACTGTGTAGCACAAGGAACTCTGCTCAATGGTATGTGGTAGCCTGGATGGGAGGAGACTGGGGGAGAATGGATATATACAAATGTACGGCTGAATCCCTTTGCTGTCCACCTGAAACTATCACAACATTGTTAATCATCATTGTGAATTGGCTATACACCAATACAATATAAAGTTTTTTTTTTTAATGTAGAAATACAAAATACTCAAGATGGGACATTTAGTTCCACCAGAATGACATGAGTAAGCGCTGGGAGTGGGTGGGGGTCTGTGAAGGGTTGTGCGGTGTGTGCTCTGTATGAGGGGGGAAGAACTCCACTGAAATCTAAATTCTACCTTCTCAATGTTTCTGCCTCAGCCCCTCATCTTCACACTTCTGTGATCACTACCATAGATGATAATTCTATGATAAGTCTCATTCCTGGACTACTTTTAACTGTCCTAGATTCCCCTTTCTGCAGTCTTGCTTGTCTCATATTATAACGCACATTACAGAGAGTGAACTTTCCAGGAACAAAAATCTGAGCACATTGCTGTATTTCTTAAACTTCTTCAAACTAGAGTCTTTAAGATATAGTTTAATGTCTCCCTAGTATTCAAAGCCTTTCATAAGTTGATCCATTTACAGCAGTAGCTCTACATGCTGTAAAGATATAGGCTCTGACTTGTTCAGTTCAGTTCAGTCGCTCAGTCATGTCCGACTCTTTGCGACCCTGTGAATCGCAGCACGCCAGGCCTCCCTGTTCATCACCAACTCCCGGAGTTCACTCAGACTCACATCCATTGAGTCAGTGATGCCATCCAGCCATCTCATCCTTGGTCGTCCCCTTCTCCTCCTGCCCCCAATCCCTCCCAGCATCAGAGTCTTTTCCAATGAGTCAACTCTTCGCATGAGGTGGCCAAAGTACTGGAGTTTCAGCTTTAGCATCATTCCTTCCAAAGAAATCCCAG
>SJYT01006760.1:219253-269802 GCA_006410635.1 Cephalophus harveyi | reverse complement strand
ACTTGACTTCACATTCCAAGATGTCTGGCTCTAGATTAGTGATCACATCATCATGATTATCTGGGTCGTGAAGATCTTTTTTGTACAGTTCTTCCGTGTATTCTTGCCACCTCTTCTTAATATCTTCTGCTTCTGTTAGGTCCAGACCATTTCTGTCCTTTATTGAGCCCATCCTTGCATGAAATGTTCCCTTGGTATCTCTAATTTTCTTGAAGAGATCTCTAGTCTTTCCCATTCTGTTGTTTTCCTCTATTTCTTTGCATTGATCGCTGAAGAAGGCTTTCTTATCTCTTCTTGCTATTCTTTGGAACTCTGCATTCAGGTGCTTATATCTTTCCTTGTCATGAAAAGCATAGATCTCTCTCCTCCCGCAGCCCTAAGACCCACGGGCACACAAACATTGACAGAGAACTTGAAAAACTCAATCTAGGTAGAACCCTTGTTTCAGGGCATCATCACCACCCAGTTCTCAGAATTTTCCACTCTTGCTACTGAATTTACAAATAACCAAAAGCATATAAACTTTGAAATTCCTTTCTCAGTTCTCTTCCTGATAGAATGCTATTCCTCCTCTTTTCTTTTGAATCCTTTTTCTTTTTCCTTTAAGAGAAGACTTAAAGGAGAAAAACCTTCCCTGTTCACAAAAGCTTTCATGACCACCTAAAGACTGAGTCATACACCGTTTCTGATACTTTCACATTGCTTTATGCTTACATAACTGACTCTTCACTGCTTTATAGTTCTTTCCCCACCTGTTTTCCTCTACCTAAATCACAAACTTAGGCAAAAAGGACTGTATCTTTTTCAGATGTACCTTTATTATCAAGCAAGTGTCTGATGGATAGCAAACACAAAATAAATATTTTCTGAGTGGATATGAATAAATGAATGAACAGAGGAATATAAGCGATATACAAAGGTCACTGATGATCTTTAAAGAGGACTATTTGCATTGCACAGACAGGTGAGAGGCCAAATCAGGCTGGAAGACAGGAAATTGAGAAAATGAGTAACACTATTCTTTAAAGAAGTTTGAAGGCTTGAGAAAGGAAAAAGATTTAAACAAAAACAAACTAAATGAGACTAAATGAGTTATTAGGGTCTTTTTGGCAGAGAGAAATGTTTGAGAATGTTTTTAAGCAGTGGATAATAAGACTGTAGATTGGAGGAGATTGCAAATGATGGTGGGGATACAGATGGAAAAATGTGAAGGAAAAACAGGAGATGGGAAAAGACCCAACATGCATAAGATGGCTAATGTAGGAGGAAGAACCTTTCCTTCTTAAAAGAAAGGAAACAAAGAAAGGAGTGGAAAAAACAGAGGGAATCCTAAGAAACCTGTACTAGAAATATGCCTCACTCCTGGCAAGGAAAGTAAACCATTTCCCGAGAAGACTAAAGAAATTTTGCTATGAAGAGTGTGATAAGAGTCAGCAAATACACGTGAAAACTTTTATGTAGCGATGAGAGTTTAGATGAGGCTAGAGTGCATAAATTTTACTGAAGCCAATCAGAATGGTTGTGTGGCTTTTTCTAGGCACTAGAGAAAGTGGACCATGGGAAATACCCAAGGAGTGGTGTGGGATGCAAGGAAACAGATGATCAACGTAAGTGAGGGCTTCTTTTTTACTAGTTTGCAAACTTGAGGGCAGGTATTTCACAAAATGAATTATTTCCTTGTGCGAGAAGGTATTTTAAGAGAGCTTATTAAAAAGAATAAGAAAAAAAATAAAAAGAGAAGAATGAATGAAATAATTAAATGGCACCACAGAAACCAGGCTTGTATAATCAGGATGGAAATGATGGGCTGGAAAAAATGGGAGGTCATGCTGAGACAAAGGGTAGACGTCATGCCAGGAGGAGTAGGAGGATAAATGGCCATGGATTTGATGGAGAGGATATTGTGTATTGTTCTTATCACAATGTTTACCTGGAGAAGCAGGCATAATATACGTGACTCCTACTTTGTCCAGCTTTGTATACAGTGAATGTAAGTGTCAAATTAAACTATAATTAAAAGAGCTTTGGAATTGAAAATACAAATATTGACCAGCACTTAAAAAAAAAAGGATTCCATGCTACCACAGGAAGTGACATTGTAAAATAAAAAACCAAACAAAACAAATTCCTCTGGCATAAGAGGGACATGATTTGAAAGGATTATAGAAGATGTCAAACAATAGCTTTATCTAATACTACTTAAATTTAATGAACATAGTTAAATGATTATGTAAGAAGAACGCTATTTTCAAGGAGCATCAAAGAACTTTTTCTTTTGTTGTACAGAACTTCCATGGAAAAGTTTTGAGGGATTTTCCCAAGGTAACTTGACCAAATGCCAAACCTGGCATTGTAACCTATAGGACGGTAAAACCAACAAGGCCCAAGAGAAGACCCACATGGACGGAGGCAATATAGTTTTACCTCACAAAGAAAAGTTGAAAGTTGCAATAAACCTATTCAGTAGACAGAGTAGAGAATCTCAGTCACGTGAATCTATGCCCTGCAACAACAATTTCATGAATTTACTGTTTCATAACTATTTCTGCAGAGTGGCTATACGAGAGTTAATTTTAATTTTTATTCTTTGGTGGTGGTTTACAATTGTTCTTGCATTATTTCACAGGTCCATAGTCCTTGTTTTCAGCTTGCCTATATTTTGTTTCCTTTTTTCTCCTTGTTTCCTTTATTGACAACACTAGTAAACTTTTTTGAACCCTTGGATTCCTCTGTAACACAAATTAATGTAACTTTGACAAGCCCTCTTAAAAATATAACAATAAATATCTTCCCTAGATGAACTGTTGGTCTTTAAATGTTCTCAGTACCACACCAGGGGGAGGAAGGACATTGGCTCACAATGGTTCACCACTTCAGAGTAACTGGGCACAAGCACCCCAGAAACATGACCTGGATGACTAGCATGACAGGACAATTGGGGGTAGGAAGACCTTTTTATCCCTCTTCTAAATCAGGAGGGGTGTGATGACCTAGAGGGGTGGGATGGTGGAAAGGAAAGAAGCTCAAGAGGGAGGGCATACATATATAATTATGACTGATTTGCATTGTTGTATGGCAGAAATCAACAACATTGTAAAGCAAATTTCCTCCAATTAAAACAAACATTAAACTCAGATAAAAACAAAACAAAACAAAACAGGAGTGGTGTATCTATGTTAATTAAGTGGTAGGGATCTTTTGTGAGCTTCTTGTATTCTGGAATGTACTTTAAAAAAAAATGTTGTTAGCCATGTTCCTTTCATGCAAGGCACGGCAGATCTAACGATATTAAAGTTCCCAGGCAACATTTATTACTCAGTCATGCTTATAAGAAGGCTTTAATCAGATTTCAGTTTTCAGTCAAAATTTACTACTCAGTTATGCTTATGAGAAAGTTTAGCCTTCTAAGCTTTCCATTTCTGAATAGTAAATGTAACAGTTTAATGAATTATTAATAAATTACATTTCCTTTACCAAGATCATCTGCATTGGTGCATATGGAGTGGCATATTTTCCAGATCATCTGGAAAGAAACACTTCTTGACTTTCTGATGACCTACACAAAAGGCACCCAGCAGACACTAACTCCGGGCTTCCCTGGTGGCTCAGCCGGTAAAGACTCCACCTGCAGCGCAGCAGAGTGTGGCTTCCGTCCCAGGTCAGGAAGATCCTCTGGAGCAGGGAATAGCTACCCACTCCAGTAATCTTGCCTGGAGAATGCTATGGACAGAGGAACCTGGAGGGCTATAGTTGATGGGGTCACAAAGAGTCCGATACGACTGAGCGACTAACGCTAAAAGATACCAACTAGATAGATACAGGCTTTCTTCCTCTGATCTAGTCAACAAAAGAAGGGTAATCTCTAATTTTCCAAAAGATCCTAACATTACTAATAACTTTTTGGAGGAAGCAAACAACACAGATATGTTTTCTGTCTACACTTAAATGTATAATATTAGCATTTAGGTTTGGTCCAGATCCTAGGAATGTGGTATTAACCAAGTGATTAAAAAAAACCAAACACAACTTTTTATTATGAAAACTTAACAGACATGAAGACAAAGAGTATACAATAAGTCCTTGTATGTACTCATCTCCCAGAATCAACAAAATCTAATAACTGTTATTTTAATTAGAAATTTTTAGACTTAAAAAAAAAAAAACAAAAACAAGAGATGCTCCTAAGTATTCATAGACCATTACAAAGTTTTCTGAATGCCAAAGTTCTTAAGTCATGTGCAATGAACCTGTTAAGAATATTCAAATACCCATTTTATAAAATATATATGTAGTTATTTTCACAGCAGTGCTAAAACTGTAAGCAAAATTTTAAGCTGTCAGCGTTACAATTGAAAAACTGAATTTATTTGACTTGTAGGGTAAAATTAGATGCAGTATCTAACTTTTGGTTTGCAAACTTCTCAGCTAGTAAATATTTAAATGAAATCTACATTGTAGAAATCCATATACTAGAATTCCTTTAGGATTATGATTATTCCTCATTTCACTACATCATTTCCATCTGACTTCCTATAAGGATAGTTTTTAGACATGGAATTTGAAGTTGGAATTAAGAATCTTAATGTAGAAATAATAATGAGTGCAAAAGAAAAAAATGGGGAGAATAAAATTAGCCTGGATACATGTCACCAAAAAAGCAGCACCAAATTCAGTGTGTGCATGTATGTGTGTGTGTAATGTGGATACACAAAGACAGAGGTTAGCACTGACATATATATACGATACTACATGTAAAATAGACAGCTAGTGGGAGCCTGCTATAAAGCACAGGACGCTCAACTGGGTGCTCTGTGATTACCTAGAGGGGTGGGATGGAGGTGGGAGGAACATCCAAGAGGGAGGGGACATATGTATACATATGGCTGATTTACTTCATTTGCCAGCAGAAACTAACTCAATATTGTATAGCAATTATATTTTAATAATAAAAAATCTGGATAAAGTCTAGTTATAGAGATTCTGTAATCATACATTCTCTGACAGTATCTTTTCATTTCTAGTATTAATTTACCATAATTAAGAGTATACCATCTTTACGCCAGATGACAATGTATAAAAATCCGACAAATATTTTACTGTCCTTTAATCTGGATTCTTTAAACGCCAACTCTAATAGAGCACTGACTCCACTTTTACATAGCAACATTAAAAGGCAGTTTTTCAATAGGTGAGTATTCTATCATAAATTCTTGACAATTAAGAGCCACAATTTCCACCAACACTTAACACATTTAACACTTTAAACATACAAAGTTGTAGCACAGGGTTATGAAGGCTTGCATGATATACAGCGCTTATGTAAAGCTGTTTTAGATGAAACACTAAAATCTACAATCTTCATGTTAAAATGAACCTAAGCCAGAACAAAGTGTAATCGAAAAGCACCATTTACAAGTGACACGTATTCAAGCTCAGACAAGTAACATGAAGAAACTGAGACTTGGGCAATTGCAACATCAGGAATTAAATAATCACTTCTAACCCGGCATTTCTTTAAGTCCTGTAATACATGACCCAAATTACAGAAAAAATTTCAAACAGAAATGCACTAAGATGGCTGGTTTTGTCGCTAGAATTATTGGGGAAAAAAAGAAAATTAAACCCCTGCATTTTTATAGCTATGGTTCCTAACAAATAAAATATTTCAATATTCAAATAAGCAGACAAACAAAAGTAAAAACACCTACTTTTGTGTAAGTGTATTCATGTGCCAAGTGTTTTCTCTATGCTTTCTTTTTAGAGGGTTAACTTCTAGAGGTTAGAGATTGTACCTTCTTTATGATCAATAGAGTCTAGTGTATTCTATATTACACCACACTGCATGATACAAGAAGATACCATATCCTAAAATTCTTTGAGAGCCAGAAATGATCAATAAGATTTTTAACAAGGAGGAATGGAGCGCATGTAAGTATGAATATATATATATATAAACAAGGAAGGTAAGAGAGGAATATTCTGTGAAATATAAATGACTTTATAGATGGAACATCTGTGCAGAGTAGGATTACTACATGAGTGAACAGTTCCTCTACAAGGGTTTTGTATAACATCGTAGCCACAAATCTAGGCCAGCTATACCACTCTTCCAGCATCCTCTAGCATCCTTTGTTGTCCTGACTTCAACTGCCCCCTCGAAAGCTTTCAAACAGTACAGAGCTCTAAAGACAAGCGGCTGCATTTGCTGTTGACTGGGCAGGCTGTGGCTGACAAGTATGTGATTTTCTCTTAGAGCTGGACAAAATAGGAGACGAAGGTGAGATTTCTCCTCACTATATAGTATAATTCAGAGAATATTATCGTATTCTGTATCCGAAATAACACCACTGAATACACTAAATATTTAGTGTTAAGAGCCACGTTGCAATACCCAGCTTAGATTAATTGAGTATCTATTATATGTCAGGCAGAGTGGTGGACACTAAGGATATAGCCATGAATTAGACCAGGGCAAAATTCCAGCATCTACAAGAGGAGAAACAAGCTCCTCAAAACAAATAATTTCAGTGAAAAATACAGGTCATCATCCTGAAGTGTGAAGATGAGAGAAAATTTAAAGTCTTAAGGCAGAAAGCTGCATTAATAAAATCATGATAATATAAAATGGCACGTATTAGGGGAGGAACTGGGGGAAGAACGGAGAGAGAACACATATATTGCTGGAGCGACTTGTGAGATGGGAAATGCAAAAGGGTAAGACTGGAGAGAAACAATAATGGAGATAATGGAAAGCCTTAAATGCCATAATCTAAGGAGCTTGAAGTTTTTCCTGCTCAACTGATGAAAAGTTATTAACTGGCTGCAGGCAGAGAAGAAATGTATTCAAATCTGCACGGCAGGGAAATGGAGGACAAATTATAGCTAAGAGATCAATTTAGAAAGCTAGTTCTACAGTTCATGGACAATAAAAGGAACTGAGAGACTGGGATGAAATGAAGAAATATTTTGGAGGTTGTAACTGTTGGGGGACTTTCTGGTGGTGTAGTGGTTAAGACTTCATGCTTCCAATGCAAGGAGTGCAAGTTTAATTCTTGGTCAGGGTACTAAAATTTACCACATGCTACGTGACCAAAAATAACAACAACAAAGAAAAAACAAAAATAAAAACCCTGCATTTGGGACTTTCCTAGTGGTCCAGTGGTTAAGATTCTGAGCCCACAGATCCCTGGTTGGGGAACTAAGACCTTGCATGACACACGGTGTGGCCAAAAAAACCCCCAAACTGTTGGGTCTTAAAACTTGTGTAGATACTCATTGCCAGTAAGCTCTATTTTAAATCTCCCTTAATACATATTAGTCCATGCTTTTCAGAAGGTTTCTATATCAAAGCCAAACTGGGTCTATGTTAACTATGCATGAGTTAGATTTAAATTAGGTCTCTAATTTCTGATAAAGTAGCCATGGATTTCTGTGGACTCCAAAATCAGTATTATATTACTATGAATATAGACACTAGAACATTTGTTTTGGTTTCATTTTTAACTTTCCTTAGTGTTCAAAAATGCAGTTTCATTTTTCCACTTGGATAAATCAAAAAAGCAAATGTCTATTCTCTGTTGTTTTAAGCTAAAGAATAACTTACTGCGTCTCTCTTCTCAAATGCTTCTCAAGCTAATTTTTCCTCCATTGAACACTGGTATTTTTTACTGGACTAATTCTATAAGAGAATGGTGTGAAGCTGCCCTACGTTGCTACATAATTTAAATAAAATATTCAGTTCCATAGTTGCATTAGCTAGAAAGCACATGCTCAACAGTCACCTGTGACCTGTAACCTTAAGTCCAGTCTACTTAGCTGGAATTTGTAGATGCAGTATTTCTCCTCCACCGAAGAAGTTCTACTGGACAATGCTGGTCTAAAATATAAATCTCGGGACTTCCCTGCAGTCCAGGGTTTAAGACTTCGTGCTTCCAATGAAGGAATGGCAAATTTGATCCTTGGTTGGGGAACTAATATCCCACATGCCGTGGGATGAAGCCATAAATAAATAAATAAAATAAAAATTTCATCAGCTGTGGAAACACAGTGGGCACTTGATTCTTTCTGGCTAAGTCGCTGAATCCATTTATACTAGTGTGTTCTTCAGAGATACTAAATGTATTTGTATCTCTGTGTAATTATTCAGTCATTAATACTTAAATACATGTGATATTTGACTAACATCATACAAAATCCCTGTTTATTCATATTTACTTCTATGGAAACTGATTATTTAAATTATTTAAGTTTGGGGAGTAATCCAAATAACAATCCTCTTTTTTTTTGGAGGGGAGAGGTGCTATCCAGAAGGAAATATAGTGAAGGAAATAAAAAAGAGTAGCTCATCTTTACTAGTTCAGGCTCTTAGAAAAGAAAGACAAAAATTTTAAAAATTGAAATTGAAATCATTTCTCTCTCTCCATAAAATGTCACTGTACTTAGTCACTCAGTTGTGTCTGACTCTGTGACCCCATGGACTGCAGCCCGCCAGGCTCCTCTGTCCATGGGGATTCTCCAGGCCAAGAATACTGGAGTGGATTGCCATGCCTTCCTCTAGGAGATCTTCCCAAGCCAGGGATCAAACCCAGGTCTCCTGCATTGCAGGTGGATTCTTTACCATCTGAGCCACCAGGGAAGCTTACAAAGTGTTACTAGTAGCATCCAATATGATGAACTGTAACATTTATGAATCCACCCTCTTGCTTTTCTGAAATGCAACTATAAAAATACATGCGCTTTCAAGTTCAATGGAATGAACATGAATGGAAAGGAAGTATTACGATGCCGCAATAATGAGAACAGCCTCACATACTTGAGTGTTTACATACTCTAGTTGCACAAGAGAGCTTAAGCTGCATTCACAGAGCAGTCACAGAAGAGCAAAACTAGGCTAGACCAGAAGACACAGCACTGAAAGAAAGGAGACGGCACTTAATTTAGACGTGACGTACAATGGGTTGACTTTATAAACTCCTTAAATAAGTCCTATTTAACCACAGTCACTTTTATAGAATTTAATTATATCTGTTGTTTACGCTGTCCCTTCTAGTATTACACAGAATGCAGGGGAGTTTTGACTGTTGTAAGCAAAATGCTATTCATGGTCCCCACCCAGGGTGTGGAGTGCTGTTCATACTATACTCACAGTACCGGTTCCAAGTCAGTCGCTCATCATCAGGAATGTGCTGCCAACCCACAGAGCAGTGGACAGGGAGTGTGTGGTAATTACCCCACAAACAACACAGGGACAGAAACTCTCATTAGAAAGCAGACGATTTCTCAGCTCTTGAGACGGGGCAGAGAGAGGTGGAAAAGAAAAGCCTGGAAATGAAGAAGGAAAAGAGCAGAATAGGACAGTCCTATGCTAAGGTGGAAAGAGTGAAATGAAAAGAATAAAGCGAAAAAAAAAAGGGGGGGGGAGTGACATCAAATTTTAAAACTAGTTTCTATGCGAGAAAGCTGTTACGCTCTTTCCTGCCTCTCCTCAACTGCTTTATGAATGTTGTTCAGTTGCTAAGTTGTGTCCCACTTTGCGACCCCAGGTAATCCAGGATGCCAGGCTTCCCTGTCCTTCACTATCCCCTGCTGGGCTACCCAAGACAGATGGGTCATGGTGGAGAGTTCCGGCAAAACACGGTCCACTGGAGAAGAGAATGGCAAACACTTCAATATTCTTGCCTTGAGAACCCCATGAACAGTATGCAAAGGCTTTATGAATGTAGAAAATGATTAATAATCTTAGTAATAATCTTTTATTTATCATTTTTAAATTTCAACTACAATTTCTTCCTTGAAATCTTTCTTGTTCTTAACTTTATTTTATTCCCAAAGAAATCAGAGCACTTAATAATAACCATTGTTTTTTATTAGCTTACTCTCTTATGTCATCAGTAACTGGATAACCATTTTACAGATCCTGCAATAATAGAGCCCCATCAAAACACTACCCCAAAAAGGAAAATAAAATCCCTCTGTCTGCTACATGGTTAAATGGAGCTCCATCTCAATCCCTCACCCAGTATGGTTTATTGAAGGAAGACCCAAACGAGCCTTCATTTCATAATAAAATACTTTTATTATATTAAAAATTATATAATGTTATTAAGAAGAGACCTAAGAGGTCTGATGATGCCTGAAAATGAGATGTTTAAAATGGTACCCAAGTTCCTTCCAGCACTACCCTATGATTTTAAAGTCTGGTCTCCCTTGTGCTAGTTGGCTGATTGGTTTTGTCAGCTGAGGAGATGCTGTGGAAGTGATTTAGGTACAGGTTCCTTTCAAGAGGATGGGGTCTGGGCTAAAGGAAACAGCTATCCATTTGAGGTGGAAGGAGACAACAGTCTTTTCCATCAGTTCATGAATGTTCATGTGCCCCAGAGAATGAACTGAAATTTAGCAATTTCTTTTCTTCTGATTGTATATTATCCCACTGGACACTGTAATACATCTTTTTTAAAAATTAGGAGGTAACATGTAGCGGGAAATCCTTAGACTGGAATGCCAAATCTGTGATGGAAATTTACAATCTCCCATAATGATGGAAACTTTATCATTAACCAGTTATGTGATTCTGGGTATGCTATTAAATCTTCACATGCCCAAGCACATGCACTCTAAAACCTCTTCTAATTCTAAAATTACTGATCCTCAGTGACAAGTTTCAATTGTAAAGATTACAAAAACTGCACAGAGTATTATAACTTTTAAATGCTTTAAAATAGGAATGCTTCAAGAGAAAGGTGTACAAGAAAACGGGCACATGAATAATATCCACTGTTCTGCTTGATTTGTCACACATAAAAGGGATCTATGAAGCCTATTTTTCATAAGAATTAAATAATAAGTGGTTTGTTATTTTCCATTCTTTTTTCTTCTTAGTATACCAAACTCTTCATTTTAACTGTACTTTGCACAGCCAACATAAATTATTTTACCTTTACAAAAAGACAGCATAGCATAAAACCAGCAAGTTACTCAACTAAATAACTAGTAAGAGTTATTGCTTTTGAATTCCAAACCTCAAATGTTCCTTTCAAACAATGCTTTTAGTCAAAAACAAACATAATTTATTACTACTATATAATAATGCAGCTTATTTAAGGTGGTACAAGTATTTCCACAATAAGCCAACATTTTCACGGTGTTCTATTTGTTTACTTTAATGCTATTGCTATTTGGTTATGAAATATACTCTAGGGAAAAAATTGGTATATATTTTGTGGGACCAAATGCTTCTGAAAACTCTTTTAATGCCAAAGATAGATTTCAGGATAAAAACTGTCCTACATCAAATAATTGAAAGCATATTTTATCTTACTTTTAAAAGGAAATCTTTTCCTTTTCTTGTATCTCTTATAATAAACCTAAAATTTTTCAATTCAGAATTTTTTTTTTTTTGGGTAAAAAGTTAGTATTTTGAACAAATAAGGGTCTATACAGATTATATTGGGTTGGCCAAAATTTCATTTGGGTTGTAACCTTATGGCAAACTCAATATATTATCTTTACAGATCTAGATGTATATATGCATATCTGAAAACAAGTTGATCTGTTTGAGTTTCTTTACACTTACACATACATGCATGTACATGCAAACCATGGCAGAGTTTTGCTTTTAGGAAATTCCTATAAATTATATATTCAAACAAAACATGTTAAACTATTTACTGTAATATAATTTAAAAAAATATTTTCACCAGAGTTTTGATTTTTTTACTATTTAACTCTCAACCAAGGTTCAAATGTAAAAACATTTCTCTCGGACTTCACATATCCAAACTACTACTTGCAGAAGGGGGCGGCAAATGGTTAGCTAGCACCACCAACTCAATGGACATGAATTTGAGCAAACTCCACGAGATAGTGAAGGACAGGGGAGCCTGGTGTGCTGCAGTCCATGGGGTCACAAAGAATGGGACATGACTTAGCTACTGAACAATAACAACAATTTTAATGAACAATTAAATTTTAATTTTAATGAACAATTTTAATATTCACATGTTAAGAAAAGATACCACTGAACCTCTTAAATGTAAGAAAGCCATCTAAATTGGTGTGTATATTCACTCCTTATATTCTGAGATGATCTTGGTCTTATCTGTTTGAATCACTGAAGGATTGTTGCCCCCCACCAACAATGGGCAGAATTTATTTATATAAATGTCTCCATGAGGGAATGCTCATAAGAATGTGAAGCTAAATTATATTCATATGTTAGCTGTGGTGTAACACTAAATAGTCATAAAATATAACTTCTGAAAAGAGAGACTTTATTTTAAGCTATAAAGTGACTACTTTTTGCTGTCACAACTCGAAGACTTAAACAGTGAAATCATGCATAAAATAAATTTCTAATTTTTCATTTTCTGTCTTTTAAAGCTTTTAAATATTTATTTAACTTCACCGAGTCTTAGTTGAGGCATGCAGGGTCTAGTTCCCTGACCAGGTATCGAACCCTGGGCCCCTGCATTGGGATCTCAAGAGTCTTAGCCACTGGATAACCAGGCAAGTCCATGACTTGGAAGTTTTTAGATCCAGGTTATACTCAACTATCTCATAATGCTGGCTAATGCTTATCAAAGTGCAATTATATACAAACCTATAGTATTAATTAAATTTTCAGTAATTTCCTCCATAATTCCAATTTCCTCACTAATATGAAATTCCTACGTTGAAAAAAAATGCAGCGTTTCATTTGTGAGAATTAAAGCACAATGTGGAATGTATTTTCAGTTCTAGAACTATGCTTGAAACTTAAGTAACAGAACAAACCATTAGCAGAGTATTTTAAGGGCAACCTATGAATTAAAAACATTCAACTAGGACACTGACTTCAAAAATACTGAATACATATGACCCTTCATTACGTTACTACTCTCACTGAACTAGAAGCCCCTTAAAGCCCCTTAATCAGTTATGTCCCAGGGGTCTAGTGATCAAGGGGCATATATAAAACTTTAATGTTCAAAAATGTAGAGGATGAGATTGAAAACACTTATTTTGCTTTTTGTTCCATCTATCTGTACTAAAAGTAGCCTCTATCCATATGACTAGAACACAATTTTATTCAATATACTGTGCTTTGTGTATCAATCAAGTATCTTTGAAAGAGCATTCCCCTATAAATAATAAGAATTGGTAATTTATAGTCATTTTATGCCCCCATAGTAGTTTCATAATAATTTATTAATCATTTTACATTCATTACGGAATTAATTTATTTTTATTAAGCCCATTTTATACATGGGCTTCTCTGGTGGCTCAGACAGTAAAGAATCTGCCTACAGTGTAGGAGACCTGGCTTCAGTCCCTAGGTTGGGAAGATCCCCGGGAGAAGGGAATGGCAACCCACTCCAGTATTCTTGTCTGGAGAATGCTATGGACAGAGGAGCCTGGCGGGCTATAGTCCATGTGGCTGCAAAGAGTCGGACACGAGTGAGTGATTAAGCACACACACACATACATAGGCTAACCTAAGACCTGGCATGATTAAGCCCCACTGCTAAAGTAAGGATCACATCACTACTGAACGGAGTAAATAATTCAAGCCTAGGCTGCCTGACTCTAAACTGATAAACCTGAACACTATGATTTAAAAAAACAGAGATCTAAACAAAAATAAATAAAAACATGGATCTAAGCGTCATTGCAGACCACTGCACTATCACCAGGCTATGCTGCCTCCCTTGGATAACTGATTTTGATTAACTGTATCTCATTTCCATGAACCATTCCTTTAAGGAAGCCTCCCACAAGATGGTGCATGAAAGACGATGCTATGGAGGATTCAAAAGCAGTTGAAAACATGGCCCCTGCCTACCTAAAATCCTGAGAGACTATATAAGGTGGCTGGACTGGGTATCTTTAGCAAAGATGACTTTTGAAAACAGTGTACTTTAGTTAGGGTTTTTGTGGGAAGAGGAACAGAAGCTGACAAAGAAGAGCGAGCCTGACTTGGGTACAAAGGTTTGGCAGTGGAAATAAGACTTATGGAATGGTTTCGTAACCCTTCTTTATTTCAAACCACAATTGTAAACAATTTGATTCAATTCTCTCTCAAACACACACAAAATTACTAACCTTCTACATTCATGGCTTCTCTCAGAACCTGAAGTTTCTTTTGTCTTTCTCGGATTCGGTCCAAAGCACTTGATATTGCTGAGGAGGTGGGCAATTCTCGTGTGTGAAATGCTGGATCCATTTTCTGAGGGCCGAAGATATCCAAGGCTAGGCTTCCATCTGAGTATCTTGCCTCCTTTTTCCTAGGAGTGGTTGAAGTCCGCACTGTAACCGCCTCAGGGAGACAGCGTTGGTATCTGTCAGTCTCCCCAGGAGATAAATCTCTGTCACCTGTGCAAAGCAAGTCCATGGACGAAGCCCAGATCTTCTTCTTGGGAAGCACGTCAATGCCAGGGACAGCTTTTTTTTCTGGGCCACTAGATTTGAATGGGTAAGGGGAGCAGGAATTTTCCGAATCTTCTTGTCCAGAGTTATTATGTGATGAAAGGTCCTTGAAATAATCTTCCTCATCTTGAGTGTCTTTGATAGATAGAAATCCCATGGATTTACTAAGCCCTTTGTTAAGAAAGGCCTGATGACAGAATGGAGACTTGTGTGTGTCTAGAACATCAGAAGTAGAGCTTCTTCCTGGAATGATAAGAATCTATCATGTATGCACAGACTTTTTAGAAAATAATTGGAATGTAATCTTACTATTGACAATGAAAGTGGTGGCATTTTCCAGTTCTCCAAATGGAGTATCAGAGATGAAATGGGATGGTGATGATGATAAGGGAATTGGAAAAAAATTGCTATGTTTGTTAGTTGAATGCTATGTTTCAGAGTCCAGTGTTTCTTACCAAATGGTATCAGCAATATATAGAACTTGGTTTTTAAAGTAACATTGTTTTATATTCAAAGGTGAATTATTTGGTTTTAAAAAAATAGATAAGAGTTTCTGATACTATCCAGTTTGGTAGATATTATTCATAAAATGATTTGGAGTTAATAATAGAATACATAGTATACTCTTTTAATGGCTAAAGATACAATTCAAATATGTATTATTTCAATATAAAGCCCTGCCATTTTCTGGTCATTCAAATAAATGTGCTCAAAGGGAAAAAAAAATTCCTGCTGTAGTATTTGGAATTATTGAGTATCAAAGTTTTATTAAGGTCATATATGTTTCCATATATGACCATATATGTTTATTAAGGTCATATATGTTTCCATTTTATATTTAAAATCCATACAATTTGATTGTGTTTAAATTATGTAAGAAACTTAATTTTTCTACAGCGGACCATCATATCCTGAAATAGTTTTTCCTCTCAAACATTATGTATCAATATTTGTTAACTAGAATATATTACCCATTCTTATTCACGCTTTGGTCCTTGATGTAGTTAAAACCAGTAAGCCATTCAAATTTTTTTTAAGGCAGCAGTCTATAAATGCACTGAAGAGGAGCAAAAATGCCCAGCCAGAAATTTTTTGAATTCATAGATTCAACAATAACAAAAAAATCACACATATATATGGCTCCATTATTTAAAAGAGAAATGTAGAAAAATACTTTGTAGTTACTAACATCAATAACCCATAAACACTGAAGATTTCCTCAATGACCATCTGTGATCCCTCTTTGATAAGCTATTTGCTATGGATACAATATAAAATGATAACTAAAACCTTCCCAGTAACAATAAATTATTTATTAACACATTTGAATAAGTCAATTGCCTCTTTGGGGTAACAACTATTAGCTTTCTTCCCTCACCACACATTTTACCTTAAACATCATAGTCAATTAATTTCAGAATGGCAGCATATAATTGCTTGAAAGTTAGATTCAAATGTTTTGCTTTTCTTGGAATTCATCTTCCCCTGAACATGAATCCACTCAAGTGCAAGTAAGGATACATCATGTCTCTGGGGCTCAGAATACTGGGAAATAGACCATCCCACATCTGGATGTATAGACTGCCACACACTTTGGATCCTAATATAAAATAATTTAAAACTGATAAACATATGTCTATGTTACAGTACTTCAGTGGTGAAATACATTCTTAAATCAGATATTGAAACTCAGTTATTTAAAATTGTATTAAAAGTAGAGAACACAGATATTCTTAAGAGTTGATAGGATACAATTGATAAAAAATAAGAATCGAAAGGATTTAAGAATCATAGAAGCAACATGAGCTCAACAATCTGCCTCCTATTATCTTGGCTACCAAGCTGAGTCAAACCTTGGAGAAAATCAAACAAGTATTCTGGCAGCAACATAAATTCCTGGTCAACCATGATGGACACTCAACATGACTCACTTTTCACAATGACGGATTCACATTTCCTCATTCTTTCCCACCTTAACTCTATCTGATGCTCTTGTCTCATATTCCACCAAGAAAAAAGAAGTTGTCAGAAGAGAGCTTTTTCATTGTTCCATGCCTAATTCTATATATCTGTCTCGGCAATCTTTTCCCTACTGTCTCAAGGGGTGAAATTTCCTACCAGTTGAAGGCCAATTCCCAGTATGTGTTCTATTCCCCCCTCCTCTTACTTTCATCAATGATTTTGCTTCTTTGGTTAATTTCTGCCTGCTCTGCTTCCATCCTCCTAGTCTCCCATTTCTACTGAGTCCTTCTCACTAGTATACAAATGTTCCCTTATATTTCTATCACAAAACAAACTGAACAAAACCTCTCCCCTCTGACCACATTCCCCTCTAGTTACTGCTGTCTCCAATTTCTCACTTCCCATTCATTATTCTATCCACTTTAGTCAACTTCCAGCTCCTCTCCAACTTGGTAGCTCCCATCACGTTATCACTAATGGCATCCATATTACCAAATTCAGTAGACACTTTTGTATTCTTATTTTTCTTCTCGGTGACAACTAACAGTGAGAACAATCCCTTAAGGAATCACTTTCCTCTCTTTACAAGCCTGGTTTCCTACTCAGACAGCTCCTTCTAAGTCTTTTTTTTCCTTCCTCTACTGGATATTCAATTGTTTGTTTTCCTCAGGTGTCGCTTTTAGAATCTTATGTTTTCACTCTATTAACAAGGCTTTAAATATTATCAGCATATTGACAACTCCCAAATTTATATTCGTGGCACTGACTTCTTCTGGGAGCTCCAATCTGAAACAGAAACTGGAACTTCTACTCGTGTATCTCAGAAGCACCTCAAAGCGAACATGCTTAAAACTAACCTTATGCTTTCCACACCCAAGATGTCCTTTACCCCACTCTTTGCAACTTCGATTAGTAGCACCATTACTCAGCTGATTGCTCAAAACAGAAATATGGGCACCCTCCTGAAACTCTTCATCTTCCTCATTTCCCATATTAAATTCATCAGAAAGTGCTGGCTATCTAAATTTTCAGAGATATGTTACTCCATGTGATTATTTCCAATTCTACTGAAATCCCCTTATTCCCAATTAACTCTACCACTTGACTAGATAACTGCAATGGTCACCCTGCTTCTTTTTACATCCACTATACTCCACTCAACAGCCAGAACCATCTTCTAAAAGCGCATTCCATGATGTCACTCTTAATAAGTCTCAAAGGCATAATTATTGCACTCCAAATACAATTTAGACTCCTTTTGGGTGTGCAACTTGAATCCTTTTTAGGGATTCATCTCCACTTTCTTTAGTCCATCCAGGCTATGGGTTTTCCTCTGTTAAGGTCTCTTATATGTTAGGGCCTTTGTATATGCCATTTTATCTTCCCTGAGTGGTCTCTTCTAGACCTTTTTTTGTGGTTAGTTGTTTTCCATTCTATAGTTTTACTTATGACTTCTTCAGTGAAGATACCCTGACCACTACTGACATATCATGAGACTATTTGTAACAAGTAAATTATCCTCCCCTTTTAGGACATTAGTATTTCTTAGCAATATATAAATGGGCCATGGTATTCTAAAAGAATCATGTCTTCTCACTAGCCATAGGAAGTTTAAAACTAAACACTAATAAAGTGGCTCTTAGATTACTACTACTTTATAAATGCTAGCTTTCACTGTCTTCATGAAAATTGAAAATGAAACTGAAAGTTGCTCAGTTGTATCCAACTCTTTGTGACACCATGGATTATATAGTCCATAGAATTCTCCAGGGCAGAATACTAGAGTGGGTAGCGTTTCTCTTCTGCAGGGGATCTTCTCAACCCAGGGATGGAACCCAGGTCTTCCACATTGCAGGTGGATTTTTTATCAGCCGAGCCACAAGGGAAACGCTTATGAAAATTAGTAGATATAAAAATATTTCAGTTCATGTTTATTAAAAAATTCAGCAAGTTATCATTTTAAATTCTGTAGGGTAGTACAAAATTACAATGAAAATAACTCACTTAAAAGTTTACACAAATATCAATCTTTGATTTTTTTTTTTTAAAAGTTCACACTAACTTCCTACTTTGTTTCTATAAAATATGACTTATTTTGCTCTATATGTTTGAAAGTCATATTATAACTAACCTAAGATCTCATGACTGTTACTTATAAAAGATGATTTTGAATCACAGTTGAGGTCTCTTCTAGTAGCCAAGAAGACAAAGAAAGGCATGATGATACAGGAAGTGGAATGGAAAAGTAAGATGGTGGGTAGGGGAGGGAGAAGGCATTAACGCTCTTCAGGAAAACAGGAAAAAGTTGTGGAGATGTGAAATAAGGTCCAAAGTGATCTGTATATACTTGTTACAGATGATCTAAACTAAAATTATAAGAGCTATGAGCTACAAAATTATTAAAGGGAGAAACAGTGTGGATGACCTTTTGAAGGAAGAGAAAGGAAGTGGTAGGAAAGAGATGTTTTGAGCTAAGTTGTTTCTCCAGTGAACCTTCTAACCTAGGACTGCTTATGTTTGCTTTTTGGAAGAAAAAGGAGATACATCTTTAGGTAAGGACACAGAGAAGTGGGTTTCAGCTGGTTACAAACATACATTCTTAAATCACATATTCCTAACTGGTAGGAGTCTTGATGTGCTTTGTTATGTCAGTGATGCTTGCTATCTTCAACCACGAGACATGTAATTGCCTCATTAACACTTCACAGGTAGATAAAATACATATGGCATCATACACAGAAGAACAGTATCATGGCTGTTGTGATGCTAAAGTAATTAGGGAAAAAATTTCACTAATCTGAGAACTCAAAATTAGAGCTTAAATATAGAATCTGGCCATACAAATGAGGAGAATCATGGCATTCTAGGCCCATGTATTAGATGCTTAAGTCTACCACACCAGTGAAAACCATCAACTGTTAATACCAGTGCCACCTCCCATATCTGACACTAAATAAAATGCAGCTTCTTCAGCTGCTTTCCAGAGCTTCTAAACATGTACCCAGGCTATTATAATTACTTTCTTGAACAAGCAATAAACAGCACTGAAATCATTAATTAAGCATACCTAATAGCTATCCTTGGGCTTCTCTTGTGGCTCAGCTGGTACAGAATCTGTCTGCAATGTGGGAGACCTGGATTTGATCCCTAGGTTGGTATGATCCCCTGGAGAAGGGAAAGGCTATCGACCCCAGTATTCTGCCCTGGAGAATTCCATGGACTATATAGTCTGTTGGGTTGCAAAGAGTCCAACACAACTGAGCAACTTTCACTTTCAATAGCTATCCTTACTACTCATTTTGATCACAGGAAACTTAACTAACGGTATTTCTGAAAGGAATACCCACTGTAGCTACTCTTAAAAGATTTCAAGAGGAGCTTTCTGTGGTATTTTCCTATTCTGGTAGAGTTAGAGGTTCCTTCACCTAAACTCACAGAGCATGCTGGACCTCTATGAAGACATTTTTCTTGCTATATTAAAATTATCCATTATATTCTGCATCTGCCATCATTCCTACTCATTGGAATAATAACATAAGGGACCACGTCTTACTTGTTTTTGTATTTCCAGTTCCCAATAGAAGAAATTTCAAAAGAACGTTTGTAGAATAGAATAAATATATAACTTACGAAACCTTTTTAAGCCAACTTAAGTAGCACAATCTACCGGAAAGATTACTGCCAAAAGATGGCGTTTTAATTCTGGCTTTATCAATCAATCCATGAGCTTGGGCAAGCCACTTAATTTCTGCTTCTCACTTCCTTCATCTATGAAAATGTGGATATAATTTGCTATGCCTTCTTCTCAGAGATGATAGGATAAATAAACTAACCCATTTGAATGATCATAAGCTCTTCTGAACAAGCAGCAGCATAAAATTCTAAATTTTGCCTCTTTTTTTTTTTTTTTGCTTCTGCTTTATTTTTCTCAGCATATAATTATCTACTGAGGGAGAATTTAAGTTCCTTTTGAAAGAAAAATCATAAAAACAGAAATCAAAAGATCTCCTAGAAAAGTCTTAGATTCTATAATAAAAAATCAAGTTATTCAGAACAAGTAGTCACTGTAGGTAGATTTTTCCATTTCTTAAGGATGTTTTGAGTTCAGAGAATTTACAGACGTTACACACAATTATAAGTATTCAAATTTAAAATGAAACCACAAGCATTTTCCTTTCAGAGAGTATGCAGTTTGCTAAAAAGTAAAGAGCAAACAATAAACTCTGAAGAGGAATGAATAAAAGATTTTAAGATCATAAAGCATATTCATAATATAACATATTCCACTTATTAAATTAAAAAAACCTTCCTTGTAAAGTACACTGTTTTAACTCTTTTTGTTATTTACGATTAACATTATCCTTAAGGGGATAGCATCATTCATCTTTCCCCTTATACACAGACTCAAATTCATAGCACCTCTTAGAAGCTAACTTCAAAATGACATCTCAGTATTAAAAGAGGCTCCCTGATTCCCCATCTGTCCTCACAAATGTGATCAGGTACAAAAAAAAAAAGAAACATGGTATTATCAATATGCCTGAGTTCTGGAGCGCCATCGCGCTGATCTGATCAAGGTGTAGGTTTCTACCTTAAGCTCACTTGGCAGGAAATGCTTGATTTCTTTCTGCTTAGCGCAGCCATTACACTCAGTGCACTGGCAATATTAAATAACAAAGTCGGGGCACATAGCCCGCTAGTGCAGGCCTTAGCTTCTGTAACAGATCTCAGAGGTAAGAAATAAGGAGAGACTTTTCAAGTTCATTTACTCATAGATGAAAAATTTTATTGCTATGTTTTAATTGAACAATCAAATCACTTAGGTATGAGGCATTATCTCTAAAATTGTCCACTTCTTTTAATCTAATTCTATGTCTCACTGGAAAATGTCAAATCTTGACATTTTGTTTATCGAAAACAGTGATCGGGAACCAAATAAACTACAAGTTATCACTACACAAAAGTTTTAGGTTCATCTACATCAAAGTGAATGCCTTACTACTAATGTAATATGACAATGTTGCTTTGCCCAAGTGACCACTGACAGTTAAGAACTGGTACTGCCCCAAAGTAATACCACTGTCATAGAAGAGTATTTCTTCTTTATGAGTTAATTTTTAAAAAGATTTATATTATATAAGTTTATGCCACTATTAGCTCCTAACTTCTTCTGTCTGATAATGCCTATAAATTAGTATACTATATTGATTCTGTCCTTGAGATGTGGTTTTATAAATTTTTAAGGATAAATTAAGAGCTCAAAATTAATGCTCAAAAGATAAATTAATGCTCAAAAGAGCCTTTGAGCATTATTACTATTGTGGTAAGCAATGGCTAAGATGAACTGAGGAATCCTCTCCCATTATAGCTGATTCAACAAAGGCTATCGCAGGTGGCTCAGTGGTAAAAGAATCCACCTGCCAATGCAGGAGATTCCAGAGGGTTCGATCCCTGGGTTGGGAAGATCCCCTGGAGTAGGAGATGGCAACTTCCTCTAGTACTCTTGCCTGGAAAATTCCACAGACAGAGGAGCCTGGCAGGCTACAGCCCATTGGGTCACAAGGAGTCGGACCCGACTAAGCATGCATACACACAGTCCAAAAAGGGGCTACTGTTTCTTTAAATACAAGAACCTCTAATTCTACCCTATATTAAAGGAACTCATTCAGGTTTATTCTGTGTGACAAACTGTAATTCCTTGCAAAAATTCTCTTGAGTTTCGATATTGGGGACATTTTATTCTCCAATAAGGAGAGAGGATTATTAGAGAATTAAAATCAATGGATAGGCTATTTAAAGATTTCTCTGTAAATTTTCTTAAGTTATTACAGTCAATTCTAGATTATCTGCATTTAACAGTCTATTAGTCATAATGATTCTAAAGCACTGCTGCTGCTGCTGCTAAGTCGCTTCAGTCGAGCACTATTAGACAACAATACTAAGTTTTAATATTATAAAAACAAAATCATAAATAAAAGGCATTAATAATTTGGTTTAAAACTTCTGATATATTTGTTGTTATAGCCGAAATAGTGAACTACAGTTTACTTTTTATTTTGAATGCAACTTAATGTTTAAAGTAAGTTATCTAAAAAAATAATCAAGAGTCTCATATATTTATTTTTGGAACCATTAAAATTATATTATAGACATGTTATTATATCTTTCTCATACTCATTCTATCAACAAATATTTATTTAACATCTACAAAAAGTAATATGCTTAATTTGGTAGATTTTCCTCACCTCTAGTATATACATGTTTACTACTGCTGCTGCTGCTGCTAAGTCGCTTCAGTCGTGTCTGACTCTGTGCGACCCCATAGATGGCAGCCCACCAGACTCCCCCATCCCTGGGATTCTCCAGGCAAGAACACTGGAGTGGGTTGCCATTGCCTTCTCCAATGCATGAAAGTGAAAAGTGAAAGGGAAGTCGCTCAGTTGTGTCCGACTCTTAGCGACCCCATGGACTGCAGCCTACCAGGCTCCTCCATTCATGAGATTTTCCAGGCAAGAGTACTGGAGTGGGGTGCCATTGCCTTCTCCGATATACATGTCTAGAAAACTTAATTTTGTATATGGCTTTCATAAACAGTGTGGCTCAGTAGGTAAAGAATCCGCCTGCAATGTGGGAGACCTGGGTTCGATCCCTGGGTTGGGAATATCCCCTGGAGAAGGGAAAGATTATCCACTCCAGTATTCTGGCCTGGAGAAATCCATGAACTATACAGTCCATGGGGTCACAAAGAATCAGGCACGACTGAGTGAGTTATCTAAGATAAGTTAAATAACTGGCTATTTAAAGTATTGGGTTGGCCAAAAAGTTTGTTCAGGTTTTTCTGTAGTGTGGGAAAACCTGAATGAACATTTTGGCTAACCAAATATGTTATAAATAAAACAAATAGCCAGCAAAGACCTACTGTACAGCACAGGGAACTCTACTCAACACTCTCTAATCTAACCTAATGGGAATAACCTAAATGGGCAAAGAATTTGAGAAAGAATGGATACATGTATATGTATACCTTTGAATCACTTTGCTGTACATCTGAAACTAACATATTGCAAATCAACTATACTCCAATATGAAATAAAAATTTAAAAAATAGCTAACTGGAAAAAAAAGTATATTGTAGAGTTGGTATAGATTCAGTTCAATCTCTATTGCTACTTCTAAAATATTTGTAATACTTCATGTCTGAAAAAATAAAACTGAATCATTGAAAGCAATATAAACTAAATTATGTTAACATTTGTTAGTTTTCCAAATTTGATAAACTAAATATGACAGAGTGATCTTTTTCTTTAGACTCAATAAATTTATGATGCATAGAGTTAGGGTGAGGGGTTTCATATTTATAGGAACATTGTTTATTCTTAAAGAAACTAAGCTTGTTTTAGTTTTAAAAAAAACTATCTTTAAAAGTTAATCATCAATAATACAGCATTAAAATTACTAAATCAACAAGTAACAACCAAGCATACAAACTTCAATTTTATAACATGGCCACTTTGAAGCAGGAGATGATAGGGAACTACAAAAAGAGAAAGTACATAAAAGAGAAATAAGAAAGCAAGGAGCAGGGGAGAAAGGGAGGTAAGAGAAGGGAGAAGGAAGGAGTAAGAAATAGAAAGATAATAAATAAAAAAATCATTTCTTTTAAATCTAACGCTTATTTATCAAAGTATTCATCATGTTCCTTCAAAAAGAACTCATTTATTTCTAAAACAGGGGACTGATTGAAAATTTGATGGACTAACAAAGTGCTGCTATTTTTAGCGCCAAGGTTCACACTATATCTCAAATCCTAGTGTCCTTTAAGACAAAAGAAAACAGACTTATCTGTGAGAGGAAGGTGTGTCTATATATCTATAGACACACACACACATATATATATTTGAGAAATATTTATTTATATAAATATTTATATTGTATACATATTATATATATATATATTTGAGGATGAAAGTATAGTAAGAAAACAGAAAAAGGGTTAAAAATACTTTTTAAAATTTAAAGTCTGCCTTCTTTTCTGACCCGTGCATAAACTAACAATGTATGTATTAGAAACAGAACTTTATGCAACTCGAAGTAAATTGATTATGTTGATGATATGAAAGCTTGGTGCCTTTTCAGAAAAAAAATTCCTATTCACAATAAGTAAAATGAAAGCACCAAAACAGACACGTAACTGACAGCACTATGACTGAATCACTCCATCCAGTTCAGTTGCTCGGTCGCGTCTGACTCGAGACCCCGTGGACTGCAGCACGCCAGGCCACCCTGTCCATCACCAACTCCCATTAGAAACAATTCTATTGCTTTTCTTGACTTAAAGTGAACCAGTACACTTGCTTAGGGCACATCTGTCCCTCTTAGACATGAGAGTTCTGAATTCTGCAAAACGCTTAGTCCAGATAATCAAATGTTTGTTTTTGGTTTTCACAATGAAAGTTTCTCATAGGTTTTAATTAAGATAGCTGAGTTCTGATGGTCTAATTAAATAGTTAAACATCTTAATTTTTAAAATATCTATATCAATTAGTATGTTATATTAGAATATATTTAAGCAATATTTATATTTACTTTACCCCAGCTCCTAGACTTAAGACAAAATATATCACTCACAAAACATTTTTGTTAATGTTTAAATGACCATGATTATCAATATTGCTTGATGAGAAGTTTACTTCATGTGTTTTGAATCTGATTTTGTATTCATTCCCTTAAAAAAATAAATTTAATAATTATGTAGACCCTATAATTATCTAATGCTATTGGCAAATAGCAAAACCACTCTTCATCAGTTTTTACTTACTAAGCATTGTATAACCTAAGACAGTATTTGGTAACTGCAAGTTATGAAATTCATTGGTCATGAAATCAATTTAGTGGGTTGAGATTAGCATTTAAAAAAAGAAATAGAAAATAGTATGTAACAATAATAATGTTTTCTGAAACTTTTGGTTTAGTAACATGTATGTTCATAACTTTGTATGTTTTATTATCCTTTAAAATGTATTTTTAATATAAAATATCACGATAAAGTAAATAAAGATATTATTGCTATAATAACAATATCGGGAAAGAAATGATATACTGTGGGTGTCCTGACTGTATTAACATTTTCTGAAAAATGATCAAGGATTTATATATTAATACATCCAGTGTTCCTACCTGTTCAGTGCCTCCACTTTGCACACTTATGATTATGATCATAATTACCAGATTTCCAAGCTAAGTTAACTAAGATTTTGTAAAGGAAATAGTAACAAATTTAAAGTCTAAAAATTTTCTGTTAACACACTCTTACCTGTTGGTAATCCTTTTCCTCTCAATCGGTCTCGGATAGCCTGGCTTCGATCAGGCTTTTGCTCACTGCTACGGGAAAGCTGATCCGTCTGTACACAGGTAATCAAAAGTCAAGTTTGACTAAAGAATCTCCCTTTTGTTCATGTCTACAGAATGACACCAGCTAGATAGTTTTTGGAAGCTGTAATATTTGAGTAAAAACACTCTACATATGCTATTGTTAATATATATTCCTTGGATAAGATTTATGTAGCTTAGTTCTGGCCAATTCATCTTCAGGAAATACAAGCCAAGAAACATCTATCAAAGCCTAAGCTGCTAACTAGGGAACAAAGTTAGTTAAAATGAGTTCCATTTCAAAGCAATAAGCTTGAAGTATTCTTTTTTCCCCAAACTACTTTCATCTCTCAAGTGTGATTAAAATTTTAAAACCACATTAATTTTGGTATAATAAACCTTTCTCCTGATTGTAACTATGCATTGAGGGTGCTGATTTAAATTATTTTTGAAAATAATTTTCTAGATTTTGCCTGCCAGAAGTTACATCTGAAATACGCTTTAAACTAAATGGATATATTGAGGGATAACAATTTAAATCAATGCTCTTGAGACTCTTTTAGAACTAAAAGTTTATGTAGTCTTAAACTTTAATAACTTCAACCGAGGATACCTGTTTAAAATAAAGCATGTCAAATTAGATCAAATTCCACATTACAAAGGGTGAAATGGTAAGACTACTACTGAGTTTATTCAGATGATCAATTAGAATAGAAACTTCAAGAAATAAATGTAAGAAGAGAGAATGGTAAAGAAAAATTACTTAACTCTGGCACCAAGAGCATAAAACTTATCTGTTTACACACACACAATGCATTTTAATATTTCTCGATGAGTGGAACTTCTTTAAATATGAATTAAAAATCCATTTAAGGTAGTATATTGAAGGCATTATGCTTCCTACCTACAAGAAGACTTAAATGGAAATATTTCTGAAATGATGGTATTGTTTCAACTATATATTAGTTCATATTGTACTGTATTATCAGTAACAGAAGAGACAATATCCTGTATCATCTTTGGGTATTCCTGCATGAACACTACTATTAATAACAGTTGACATTTACTGAGCAATTACTATAAGACAGGTACCACCTTAAGTGCTTTACATACTTAATGTTATTTAACTATCAAGAAAACCTCATGTGGTATATATTATTATTAACTTCACATTACAATAAAGGGAGAAATAGCAAATTTCTAAGGACCTTGAAGCAGCTCATCAATATTGAAATCATTATCTTTACAACTATTCACTAATATGGGTGGATGGTATGCACTATTACTACTATTTTACAGGTAAGTGAAACTGCATTCAAACATGTTATAAGATTATATCAGTGGAAGAACGCTGACAAGTAAGCTGGCCTACTGACTTTTACTCTAGGCTAATTAATTTTAAGTGAGTTAGGATTATGGACTACTTGTAGTGAATTTCACACTGGATGAAGGACTAAGTCTTTCTATCAGCTACTGGGGAGAATGATAGTCTCAGAGGGGTGTGCTGGCTAACAGCATGGGCTTCAGGGTCAGAGAGATCCAGATTCCAACTGTGTCTCTGTCATTTACCGTGCATGTGGCCACGGCAAGTTATTTCATATATTTGAACCTCAGTTTCATTCTCTCTAAAAGGAAGATGAAATTCTCTCTTGTAACCTGGGGCTGTGTTGGGGAATAAATGTGAAAAAAACACATAAGTCATTCAGCACAAAACAAACTCAACATTTAAAAATGGTAGCTATGAGAGT
Source organism: Cephalophus harveyi (assembly GCA_006410635.1). Taxonomy (NCBI): domain Eukaryota; kingdom Metazoa; phylum Chordata; class Mammalia; order Artiodactyla; family Bovidae; genus Cephalophus; species Cephalophus harveyi. Next base: position 242,320 of record SJYT01006760.1, on the reverse strand, counting down.
TACTTCTGTCTGGTGATATCCAGGAGACCCTCAAGAGCAATGGATGGGGGGAGTGTTATTATTTCTACTTTGAAATCTGCCTCTGGAAAGGCGAGCTCTCTACCTGCTGATTCCAACTGACCTTTCTATGCTTCTCTCCCACTAAAAAGTCCCACAGCACATCCTGTGTCAGACTTATCGCTGTTACTTGAATGTTCTGCTCTTTCCCATCTCAGGGCACTGATCCAAGTTTACTCCCCTCTGCCTGGATTACCCTTTCTTTCTATCCAGTCTCTGGGATCTAGTTTAAAGCGCTCTTTTTCCACTCAGTCATTACTTGTATCCTTTACCCTCAAACTCTGATAGCTCTTAAATTCCTGACTGATTAATAGGAAACGGAAGTCACATAAGCTTTGTGAGTCTCAATTTCTTTAAGAAATACATAGGATGCCCCTGGGGGTCCAATGGACAGGAATCTGCCTATCAATACAGGCGACATGGGTTCCATTCCTGGTCAGGGCAGATCCCACATGCTGCGGGGCAGCTAAGCCCACATGCCACAACCACTGAGCCTTCGTGCCAAGAGCCCGTGCTCCTGAACAAAGGAAGTCACCCAATGAGAAGCCCACGCGGCGCAACAAAGAGTGGCCCCCTACTGGCCCAACTAGAGAAAAGCCCGCACAGCAACGAAGACCCAGCACAGCCGAAAAAAAAAAAAAATCTTCAAAATGTTTTTTAAAAAAACAAAGCAAAAAAGAAATAGGTAAATTATAAAGTGAAGGAGTTAGTACAGATTATTCCTCAGAGGGAGTTTTCACAAGAACATCAGTATTATGAAAATATCTGTGAAAGAAGGCTCAAATAAGTTTGGGAAATGTTTCACCTATGTGCCTTGAGGGTTAGTAATACAACCTAGTATATTAAAGGCTCTGAGAAGTTCTACAGTGAATATACATTTAATGTTCCTTAAAGAGTTTCCCTCAATTCTATTTGAACATAGAGAAATTTTTTTAAACAAAAATGTATTTCAAAATATGTAGGATAGTTTGGTCTGAATGGAGTAGTGGTCCCCAACCTCTAGGATCTAATGCCTGATGGTCTGAGGTGGAGCTGATGCAATAATAATAGAAATAAAGTGCACAATAAATGCAGTGCACTTGAATCATCCCCAAACCATCACTCACCCCAGTGCCTGAGTCTGGAAAAACCCGTCTTCCAAAAAATCTGGTGCGTAAAAGGCTGGGGACCTCTGGGATAGAGGGCTTTCCTAAGTTTTTAGTATCTTTATCTTCGTTTCCAAAAAAAAAAAAAAATGTCACACAAGAAATACAAACAAATAAATCAGCCCTAGTCAAGAAGGGGAAATACACAGCCAAGAACCCTGTTCACTTAGCTTCTACTACTTCAATTCCTCTCACTACAGAATAGCAAAGGCTCCTTGGAGTCTACTTATAAACCATTTCCCTAGAAGACTTTATGAACCTATCAACTGGCAAAGCATGTGGAATTTGGATATATCCTTGCCAGCCATACAACATCTTGGTTAAGGTTAGCAGAACTAAACCCCTAGTGATGAGGAATTAAGAGGAAGCCAGCAAGAACACTGCATGACAGTGACGAGTCCATCCAAAGTCACATAAAAGAGAGGAACTCAGGGAACCCTAACGTCAGGGGCAAGAGCAGACGAAGGCCAAATCTAGACCAAATACCAAAAACCAAAGGAAGGCTTCCCTGATGGCTCAAGAGCAGATGAAGGCCAAATCTAGACCAAATACCAAAGACCAAAGGAAGGCTTCCCTGATGGCTCAGTGGTCAAGAAGCCATCTGACAATGCAGGAGACATGGGTTTGATCCCTGATCCACATGCCGTGGAACAACTAAACCCGAGCTACAACTACTGAGCCTGCACTCAAGAGCCCGGGAGCTGCAACTACTGAGCCTGCACTTGAGAGCCCGGGAGCCGCAACTACTGAGCCCCTGAGCCACAACTAATGAAACCCACATGTCCTAGAGCCCGTGCTCAGCAGCAAGGGAAGCCATCGCGATGAGAAGCCTGTGGACCACAATGAGAGAGTAGCCACTGCTTGCCACAACTAGAGAAAACCCTGCACAGCAACAAAGAGCCATCACAGCCAAAAATAAATAGATAAATGAACAAAAATTATTTTAAAAAGAGAGAGAAAAGAATTTCCTTAAAAAACAACAACAAAGGATGGCCAATCTATGGCAAATAGGATAGAATACAGCTTGAGAAAATACAGTGGAGGGATTATGAGATATACAGACTGTTAGTCTTGGGATTCTTCATATCTAAGACAAGCGAGAAAATAAAGGTAGTCCCAGTTTTGGACTAATCTGATAGGAATGCAAGCATGTATCCCCCTCACACACCAGAAGCCAATGTCCAGATAAGGTGGGGAGGGTGTAGAAATACTTAAGAGGTCCAGACTAAGTGGGCAAGAAAGAGGTCTAAAGCAATTGAAAATGCATGTCAATGACTCTAAAACCCACGCTGCATGTCCATATGGCTTTCACAGTAGATAGACTCACTTACTGAAAGCTCCATAGGAAAAAAAGAAAGAAAAGAGGCAAGAAGACATAACATGCTGTGATTCTATACTACTTGCTAGAATAAAGTTCTAAAAAAAGATTATTCAAAAAGACACATGTACCCTAGTGTTCACTGCAACACTATTCACAATAACCAGAACATGGAAGCAAATTAGATGTCCATCAACAGATGAATGCTTAAAGAAGTTACAGTACATTATACAATGGGATATTACTCAGCCATAAAAAGGAACAAACGTGAATCAGTTGAACTAGGGTGGATGAACCTATAGCTTGTAATAGAGAGTGAAGAAAGAAAGAGAAAAACAAATACTGTATATTAACATACATATACAGATTCTAGAAAAATGGTACTGATGAAACTATTTGCGGGGCAGGAATAAAGGCACAGACGTAGAGAAAGGACTTATGGACACCACAGGGGAAGGACAGGGTGGGACCAACTGAGAAAGAGCACTGGCATTATATACACTACCATGTATAAAACAGATAGCTAGTATTATAGTTACATGACACAGGGAATCCAGCCTAGTGCTCTGTGATGAACTAGACGGGTGGGCTAGATTAGTGGGGTGTGTGAGAGGGAGGCTCAAGAGGGAAGCAATACGTATATGTACATATATATACATATTCCCTCCCTATAACTATATATATGTGTATATATATTATGACTGATTTGCACTGGTGTACTACAGAAACCAATACAACACTGTAAAGCAATCATCCTCCAATTAAAATTTTTTTTTAATTTTAAAAAATTAAAAAAGACAAATTCTCATAAAATCTAGAAGACTAAATTATTGCAGTGGGCTTCTATTTTAAGTACAGTTTCAAATAAACAACTAACGTTTGAAAGAAATCCAGTCTCCTGTTCCTAGTCTTCATGGAGAAACACTATCCATATTTAAAGAAAATCTTGTGAAATGCTACTAAAGTATGACTATATGTACCAGTTGGAACTGTGGCTTACCCCAGAAAGATTTCCCAGAACCAGTTTTACCAACTGCTTCACGTAGGAAAATGAAGGTGCACAATTGCTATTCCTAATGTGGGCACTGCAAGCATCCAGGACAGTCCGAACAGAAACCCGAGCATAAATCACATCCTCGCACATTCCAAGCAGTATACTGTTGAGATGGTCTCCGAGCTTGATAGGCTGAAGACAAAGAAAGAAAAGGTCATGTTGATCAGTGAGGGTAAATCGAACGAATGGGAGACAAACCATTTCTAGAGTCACAGGAACCATGTCAAATAAATACACTTCAAATACTTGGAGGAGCATAAGTGTTTGACTGCATTTTACCTTTTTATAACATAAAAATTGTATTAGTGGAGGATGGTTAACATATATCTCCTAAGAATAGGAGTCATTATAAAAAAAAAAAACCTGGGTTTTTTTGGTATGCTTAAGAAATGCAATGTTTTGCTTAACCAAGAGTTTTGGTAAGCAGTTTATATATATGCATATACATGTATACATATATACAAACTGCTTATATACATATAAATGGGCTTCCCTGGTGGCTCAGATGGTAAAGTGTCTGCCTACAATGTGGGAGACCCAAGTTTGATCCCTGGATCGGGAAGATCCTCTGGGGAAGGAAATGGCAACCCACTCCAGTACTCTTTCCTGGAAAATTCCATGGATGGAGGAGCCTGGTAGACTACAGTCCATGGAGTCGCAAAGAGTCAGACACAACTGGGCAAGTTCACTTTCACTTCACTTACACATATATATAAACATTTCATTTCATACATATTTCATTTCACACCCACACACCCACATACAAACACGTGTGTGCTCAGTGGCTCAGTCATGTCTGACTCTGTGATCCTTTGGACTGTGGCCACCAGGCTCCTCTGTCCATGGGATTTTCCAGGCAAGAATATTGGAGTGGTTGCCGTTTCCTCCTCCAGAGGATCCTTCTAACCCAGGGACCGAACTAGCATCTCCTATCTCAGCAGGCAGATTCTTTATCACTGAGCCCCCTGGGAAAACCCACAAACCCATACGCACACACTATTTGGGGAGGAATAAGCAACTTCCTAATATTTCATAAAAAGTAATAACAAATATAATTTTATACTCTCATGATAACTTAGAAGAGATTTCAATTATTGCAATGACTCAAGGTCATTTTAATATAAGTTCTCATTTTGCTGGTGAAACAGAAGCTGGAATGTGAAAATTTTTAAAAATTAGTTGACATAATTTATAGAATATTATATCTAAATGTCCAAAGATCATACCAAGAAATGCAACATAAAACCACAAAGATAAGTCACTGCACACTCAGTAGCATGGTTAAAAATAAAAACACTGATAATACGAAGTAGTGGTGAGAAGAGCATTGCTGACTGGAGTCTGAACTAGTACATCTGCTTTGGTTTTAACATATGCTTTCCCTGTAATCCTTTCTTTCTACTTCTCATCCATTATGGATATTATACGTCATCCTTTAGAGCTCAGCTTAGCAACAACTTCCTTTAATAAACTTATCCTAGCCCTCCAAGTCTAGTTAGAGGCTCCACATCTGGTTTTCCATGTGTGCGTGTCAGTTGCTCAGTCGTGTCCGACTCTTCGTGACCCCTTGGATTGTAGCCCACCAGGCTCCTCTGTCCATGGGATTCTCCAGGCAAGAATACTGGAGTGGGTAGCCATTCTCTTCTCCAGGGTATCGTCCCAAATCAGGGATGGAACTTGGGTCTCCTGCAGTGCAGGCAATTTCATTCCCCTTAACACAGCATTTATCACATTGCATTGTAACTGGTTATTTGGTTGTCCATACCCACGACAGGACTCCACAGGCATGGGACATTATTTCCTCGTGTCTGGGACAGTGTCTGTCATAAAGTATGTGCTTAATAAATACTTTTGAATTAACATTAAATATTTCTCCAAAACAATTAATGATATCTGATAGTAAAATAGAGGTGAAAGTTTATATATACTTCCCTTCCAATTTACACATGATAAATACTGACTTTATTTTCAGTTACCAGAGAGAGAAAGTGTTAAATTATAGGATATGATCACATTTTACATGTAAGTTAGGTTGCATAAAATATGACACTATTATTTCCAGTAATAATTTAACTTTCTCATTTATATTTATAGAATTGAAATGAGGAGAGAAAGTAAACAGTATTTTTCATGATGTAAAATGAAAATCAAAAGAAGCTGAAGACTAGCATTCATCTTTCATGGACCTTAAGATATCTGATTTTTAGAATAAAAGCCTAAAATGCTTACTGCTTCTTAATTTGATTATAAAAAGAGACATCTAGTTATTTTTTTTTTTGAGTTCTAAATGCCTAAAATAAAACAATTCTATATGCCATATCTTTGATGAAATATAGCTAATTTAAAAATTTCAATTACACTTACTACTATGTATTGTGTCTTCAGGAAATCAGTTATTTTAGAAAACAAAGACCAGAAGCAGCCCAATGGTCATCAGAGCCTAAGACCCCAGAAAGTATTACTTTAATATCTGTGTCTGCTACTGCAGGGGTCATGAGGTTTGATTTTGAAGTTATAAGAGAAAAAACTAACGAAGTAGAAACTCTGATATGTAGTTAGAGCTACTACTATTCTGATAGTTTTTGTGTCAGAAAAGGCTATCGCTTTCTATTCAAGAATGAATCATCAAAGACATTGACAATTCCCCTTTATCAGTCATTAAATTAGAAGAAATGAAGGGGACTCCTATTTCTCTTGCTCTAATTTTGCAGAGGCTACTGTATTTCACTGAGTTGTTGAAACACACGTGTGTATTTGTGCTTAGTCACCCAGCTGTGTCCAACTCCATGGACTGTAGCCTGCCAGGCTCCACTGTCCATGCGGATTCTCCAGGCAAGAAAACTGAAGTGGGTTGCCATCCCGTCCTCTAATGATGTCTGCATTTCTAAGAACATTCTCAGAAAAATAATTTCTTTAGTACTTTATTATTTCATTCTGAGAGAAGACATTATTAACATGAACAACCAGTACAGAAATGCTGTTGTGCCTGACAACACACTGTAGAAATATACAGAAGAGCTTCTTAAAAAGTATAACATTGTACAAATGTGATGGCTTGACTTACTTGGCTCTGAGGTACTTCATGATCAGCTCCCCAATACAATGTCATTCCAAGAGAATAAATATGGATCTAGGAACAGAATTTTTAAAAAAATCATTTTATGGTAAAAAGTTAATTTAGCAAGTACTATATATTCATCACTTTTTGCTCCCAAGAAAATGTAACACATGATTTGAGAAAACCATCATTTCATATTTTGCATAAAAGAATGTGAGAGCTTACATGACCATATGTAAAACAGAGAGTTAGTGGGAATTTGCTGTATGATGTAGGGAGCTCAAATCTGGTGCTCTGTGACAACCTCGAGGGGTGGGATGGGGTTATGTGAGAGCTTAAAACAGAAAATAAGACTGGAAATGATCAGAACAGATTTTATTTTCCAATTCCTCAGTCTGTCTGCTATGAGTAATCATTTTTACAAGTCCTTTTTTTTTTTAACTCTAAACTTTTTATTTTGTATTGAGGTTAACCAATTAACACACTGTGATGGTTTCAGATGAACAGCTAAGGGACTCAGCCATACCTTACATGTATCCATTCTCCTCCATTTCTTATTTAAAGTTTCTTTATGCAAACTCAAGAGAATATGAATAAACAGTCTGACTTTCCATTTCTTTTACAAAAGGTCAGAAATTTTTAAAAAATTACTCAACACCTTGCAGTTTTAATTTAACAAGACAGGTTATGAATGTTTAGAGATGGCACTGAGTCTCTTTAGCTTTGAATCTGTTAACTTTTATCACTGCTGCATAGAACTATATTTTGTGGTTACTGTATTGTTTACTTAACTGATCTGTCACTAATCAGCAATTAGAAATTTCCTAAACTTCTGCTATCATAAATACAGTTTTAGCAAACAGTTTGGATATGTCATTTTGTACATGCAAGTATTCCTCTTAAATTGACTCTCTTACATTATGAATAAAAGAGCAAATCATCTGCAGTTTTGATACATTTTTGTCTGATTTCCCCCCACAACGTTTTATCCTTTTGCATTTCTACGCAACATGTGAGACTTTTTTTCCACAAGCCTTATCCATAGAATGTGTTATGAAGCTGTTTGCTGAACTGAAAGAAGAAAAAAAATCTCCTTACAGTTTGATTAGCACTTTTCTCACCAAGAATGGATGGGGTAGTAGCACATGGAAAAAAAAAGCTGGGTCAGAAAAGGTTCCTTTTTCATTATCTGTTTGCTTCTTAAAGATTGGAAAAATGACCACATATTTTTATGTTGGTAGTATGGATAGAACAGGGAAAACTGGAACTGCAGGAGAGAGAGACAGCTGGCAGAGCACTGATGAGGAAGCAGGATGAAGTGGAGGCTAATGCACAGACGAAGGAGTTGGCGTCCAGAGGAACAGACCGTTCTTATGAAGCAGGGAAGCAAAGAATGTGAAAATTTATGTGGGCAATCTGGTCATGGGATCTTGGGAGAAGTCTCCTGATTACTTCTACTTTTTTTCCCCTGGTGAAACAAGAAGCAAGATTATCAACCTAAAGAGTGAACAGTTAATCCTTCAAAGTAATCATTTTTCAGCTTTCTTGTTAAGAGATTCAAAGCTAAACTTTCAGCCAGCTCTCCCAGTATTGAATAATCTTACCACAACATTTTGTTTGCAGCCATCTTACTGCAATGTCATCTTCAGTGTCTTTTCTTTTTTTCCACTTTGCTGTCATTTTCTCATCTCTATTTTTAATTATACAAACTGTCTCAAACCTCTTTAGATATACATGAGATAAATCCATTTAAAACTGGATATCCTTAGAATCTCACAGCATTTAAATTACAGATTAGAAAAAGTTTGTTCCTCTTTTTAAATATTTTCATGGCTCCCAATGTTCAAAATTCTGAACTCTTTATGATACACAAGGCTCACTCTGACTTACCTCCATCTCCATTTTCCAAACAGATTTTTCAGTCTTCCTTCTCTTCTCACTCCTTTCCCTATCACACCTAGACACTTCAAAACTAAAAGATAATTCTCTGCTGGCAAACCAAGCTTTCTCTTTCCCAGCTTTTTTTGAACAGTTCCTTCTACCAAGAATTTCTTTCTTCATCTGTCAGTAAAAGTTCTACCCACTATTGATAGCCCGAAGATGCTGTTATCTATTATGAAGTGAAGTGAAGTGAAGTCGCTCAGTCGTGTCCGACTTTTTGCGACCCCGTGGACTGTAGCCTACCAGGCTTCTCTGTCCACGGGATTCTCTAGGCAAGAATACTGGAGTGGGTTACCATTTCCTTATTATGAATGCTTATTAAATCTTCTCCAACAGTATAGTGAAAGTGAAAGTGAAAGTGAAGTCGCTCAGTCGTGTTCGACTCTTAGCGACCCCATGGACTGCAGCCCACCAGGCTCCTCCATCCATGGGATTTTCCAGGCAAGAACACTGGAGTGGGTTGCCATTTCCTTCTCCAATGCATGAAAGTGAAAAGGGAAAGTGAAGTCGCTCAGTCATGTCTGACTCTTAGCGACCCCATGGACTGCAGCCTAGCAGGCTCCTCCATCCATGGGATTTTCCAGGCGAGAGTACTGGAGTGGGGTGCCATTGCCTTCTCTGACTCCAACAGTATAGAGCATTCTTATATGATACAGTTTTCATTTCATTTGTATCTCTAATGAAACAGTTAACTAATACTACCTGCAACACAGTTAGGATGTTTGCTTGTTTGTCTTCCTTGAGGGAGCCTTGTTGTTTATACATCTTAATATCCCTCTTAGCAACTGACACAACTTGTACATAGTAGATATTCAATACATGCCTGGTGAATTCAATTAAATGTGCATGAAGTTCAAGGCAACATGTTGCAGACTATTTGTATCACATTTCTGTTTAGAATTCAAGGAACCTCATATGGGAACACAGTTTCAAAGAGCCTCATATGTGAAAAACATTTTTCATACCTTTAGCAAAAATGATGAACTGCATACTCAAATATATGTCTCTTAATATATTAATTCTGATTTGTGGTTCTTTGAGATACTGGTAGTACTTTAAGATCCTTTATTATACTTACTTGTCATTATGTGAATTGAATTACTTTAATAACATATAAGACTATATAAGATTAATAACATTTAAAAATAGATTATAAACTTAATACATTTGCTGATCATCTCTCTCTATATATATATATATATACACTATAATGTTTAATTTTATGTGTCAATTTGACTGGATGCCTAGATATTTGATCAAACCCTATTCTGGGTATTTCTGGGAGAGCATTTTGGATGAAAGTGCCATTTAAATTGGTAAAGTGTGCAAGACAGATTGCTCTCCCCAATATGGGTTGTCCTCATCCAATCATTGGAAGGCCTATATAAAACAAAATGGTTTACCCACCCCCAGGTAAGAAAGAATTCTTTCTGCCTGACTGCCTTCAAACTAGGACATCAGCTTTTTATTGCCTTTGGATACGATCCAAAATATCAGCTCTTCCTGGGCCCCAAGCCTTCTGGCCTTCGGAGTGGAACTACACCCTTGGTTCTCAGACCAGAACTACAATGTTGCTCTCCTGGTCCCCAGCTTGCCAGCTCATCTTACCGATCTTGGGACTTGTCAGTATCTGTGATCACATGAGCTAATAAGTCTCTCTTCACACACACACACCCTACTGATCTGGTTTCTTTGGAGACTCCTGCTTAATAAATATCCAAATATGATATATATATATGCATATATATATATATATAGAGAGAGAGAGAGAGAATATATATGTATGAATCAAATGAAGAAGTGGTAAATTTGTACTGCTGCTGCTGCTAAGTCGCTTCAGTTGTGTCCGACTCTGTGTGACTCCATAGATGGCAGCCCACCAGGCTCCCTGGTCCTTGGGATTCTCCAGGCAAGAACACTGCGGTGGATTGCCGTTGCCTTCTCCAAGGCATGAAAGTTAACAGTGAAAGTGAAGTTGCTCAGTCGTGTCCGACTCTTAGCGAAATCCAAAAAAGACAAGATTACTTCTGATTAGGGAAGAAATTTGAAGCAGGGCCAGTTTAACCTGAGCCTTGAATACAGGGTATGTCCCCTTTCCATGTTCTCTTAATGCTTCGTACAGACCTACTATCCTTGTATTTTCATTATTATTATTATTAATTGCTTTTTGTCTGTCTCTCCATTACTGATACTTACGTTACTACTTGCCCTTTGAGGGCAAAGACTATTTCTTATTCAATATCTCTGTAAACCTATGGCCTAATATAGCACTGAATATCTAAGTCTTCAAGAGATGGTCACTGAAAGAATGATTGGTACTTAGGATGTGGGTTTGCAGAAATGGGAAAGGGCACTGTTATACAAAACAGGGAAGCCACAAAGCATAGAATCTCTTTAATAATCACTGACTACAACTTTTGCATATGAAAGAGAGGAGTTGAAATATGGTTGGACTCAAACTCTGGAGAGGTTTCCTAGGTTTTGCAAAGGAATCTGTACTTCACTGGGTAAAAAAAGCAGAAGGTTTTTGAAGAAAAAAAAAAAAGACATGATCAGAGGGGTTAATCTGACAGCAGTTGGGCAAATAGTCAAGAAGCAGAAATAAGTTAGAAGATTATGATAAAAGTTCAAGAGAAAGGAAATGGGGACCCTACCACAGCCCTGGCAATAGGGCTGAAGAGGAGAGGATAGAATGGCTGGACTTGGGAAGATGACTTGAGAAATTTAGGCAATTAAGTGGACTTGTGGAAAGGCAGGAGTCAGAGATAAAGATACAAGAAAATGTGACATTAAAACACACACACACACACACAGAGTTGAAAGAGCCAATATAATCCATGGGAAAGAGAAACATGTTTTTTTGTCTTTACAGTTATAATGGGCTGGAATATGAACTCTGTGAATGAAACGACTTTGTCCTACGCATCATTTTATCCCAGGACCTAGGACACCACTTAACATAATAGTAACTGATAATACTCAGTGGGTGCTTACTCTCTGCTGGGGACTGTTCTAAGCATTTAACAATCATATTTAGCTTTCAGCTCTTTACCAGTGATTCTCAAAGAATTATTCCCCAACCAGCAGCATCAGCATCCCCTGGGAACCTGGGAGAAAAGCAAGTTCTCAGACCCTGCCCCAGACCTACTGAATCAGAGATCCTGGAGGTAAGCCGTGCAGTCTGTGTTTTATCAAGTCCTTCTGGTAATTCTGATGCAGGATAAAGTGTGAGAGTCACTGTTCTATGCCATACCTGCCAGTTACACCTTGCTTCGAGTTCTTTTGGACATACACCCAAAGTGAGATGCTGGATCACACAGTAGTTCTATCTTTAACTTTTTCTAGGAGCCGCCATGCTGTTTTTCATAATGACTATACAATTTACAGTCCCAGAGATGAAAATGAAAGTCCCAGCATCTCTGTATCCTCACCAACGCGTGCTTCTTGTTCTCTTAATAGTGGTCAGTCTAGTGGGTGCAAGATGATATCTCTACAACCCTAGCATTTAAATTTTTAATTTAATTCTGTCATTAAATGTTGGACTCTAGAACTAGACAGCCCTGGAGTTTCTTCAAACGCCTGTAATAACTATACATTCAAATTTATGGATAAACGGGAACAAATGGAGGGGAGAAAGGGTGGATTAGTAAGAATTAATGTAGAATAAATGTAGCGTAGTATGGTTAAAGGAATTTGGTCTTTAAAACAAGTTCATTTGAGGTTTCTGCTGTTTCCTCATATTATCCTTCTAAAGATGACTCTTGATTTTAAGAAGTATAGATATGGTGAAAGTGTTAGTAGCTCAGTTGTGTCTAACTCTTTGCAACCCCATGGACTGTAGCCCACCAGGCTCCTCTGTCCATGGAATTCTCCAGGCAAAAATACTGAAGTGGGTAGCTATTCCCTCCTCCAGGGGATTTTCCCAACCCCGGGATCCAACCCAGGTCTCCTGCGTCTCCTGCATTGCAGGCGGATTCTTTACTGTCTGGTAGGAACCACAATTACTGATACTTACACTGTAAGTTAGTGAAAATAAACACTTAACCTAAGATCCCTTTAGTTCACCAGGGATATAGTTCGAATCCCTGGTGCATGTCCAATAATCTTGAAGAGAAAATAAAACGAGAATTTGATTCAGGTTCCAGTCCTAACGTTCCCTGGTGGCTCAGATGGTAAAGTGTCTGTCTACAATGCAGGAGACCTGGGTTCGATCCCTGGGTCAGGAAGATCCACTGGAGAAGGAAATGGCAATCCACTCCAGTACTATTGCCTGGAAAATCCCATGGACTAGTCTTAATAAAGTGATTTCAAAAGAATTGCCAAATTAACCATGTGCCAAGCAAGTAGGAAGTAAACAATTACTCACTGAAGGGAAAACCAGAGAATCAAAAAGCTTCATGTGACCTATATAAACTTGTCTAGTTATTTAAACGAAGGGGCATGCTATCAGGAAAAGTAAAATTTTAGGGCAAATAAATGCAAAGTGTCTATTTATACAGCTTGTGGTAAGGTAAACTTTTTTCATAAACTGAATAAGCAGTTTACAAAACAAGTTTCATTGAATGAAGGAAACATTTTCATGGGTCAAGATCTTACTAAGTATTCATTATTATTCATAAGCTAGGCTTTAAGTATCATATATTTGAAAAAAATTTCATATACTATCAATAGCAAGCATTTGTTGAGAACAAGTTAAAAATGGTATATTCTTAACTCAGCAAACTATGAAATGCCTTTACCATCCTCTTTCACAAGATGTCAGAATATAGTTGGCAACTTTGTAGGAATGGAACAACGCCCATCACATCCCCAACACTTGATTCTGAACACCTAGCCTAATAATAGGGAGGCTTCAATCACTTTCCCAAACTCAGGATCTAACAGTTATACCTAAATACATGGGAGGTTTATTGTCTGGGTATTCTGACATCGCAGGGCAAACTGGGAAAGCCCTTAGCAAGTCAGAAAAGCACTCATGCACCTATTAAGCAGTTTTTCAATTGTGGATTTTAAATTCCTTGCAGGAAGAATTCATAAACACTTGTGCAAAACTTTTTCTTAACTAGAGAAAACTTACTTATAACGCAGCAGCAGTTTTTAAAACCTTGACACTTGTGACCCTACTGCAGAGATTCTTAGTTTTCCTTAGGTCACCAGACCCACCTGAGAGACTGATAACCCAGTTTGAAGGACACGCTGCCCCTAAAGTGCTCAGACACGTAAAACTTAGTACAGCATTTCATTGGTTTGTAGATATCCTGAAGCACAGTTAAAATTCAGAAATCTCAAGGGTTAAATAATTTACACACACATCATGCCTATCTCCAATATTCCAGTTAACCTCTATCTTTAAAAATCTTATTATTAAAGGAATCACAGAGTATACAGAATGAATGTACACTGTTTAAATACACATAGCTATACATATGCTATCCAGTTTAATAAAACACTACCAGTATAAACACCTTCATGATATAAAACTACCAACACTGTACATACTGTGTATTAAACAAAGTCCTTTGCAAATACCTCCTTGCACATAATGGGAAATTTCTTAGGGTTAATGCCTTAAGCATTACCTTCACTTCATAGCTATGGTTTCTATTCACTGGTTGCTTTGCATGTACCATCCCAAATTCTTAAGCAGCTCTCGGAATATAAAAGGTAGATAAAACTGGATTCTCTACCAATTCTCGTCAGTCTTATTTCAGATATATAATCAGTGGCTCAAATCAAGAAATCTACCTCACATTAGAAAATCTGTGTGAAAGGCAGGCTTGGTTTTCTGTATCAGCGGTTCTGCATCTGCAGATTCAACCAACTGAGGATAGTGTAGTACTGGAGTATTTACTATTGGGAAGAATATTCACATGAGGGGATCCATGCAGTTCAAATCAGAGTTGTTCAAGGGTCAACTACATGTCAAAATTTTAAATGCACATACTCTGATTTAACAATTTTACTACTAGGAAATTATTAGGTTAGTTTTTGCACTTACATGCACTGATATATGAGAAATGATATCTATAACCAATTCCGAATTTTCCAAAGTTCCCTATCTACGTTATCAAAGCTTGGGAATTCCCTGGTGCTCCACTGGTTTGGACGCCATGCCTTCATTGCCAAGGGCCTTGGTTCAATCCCTAGTCAGGGAAGTAAGATCTCACAAGCCACATGGTATGGCCGAAAATGAATAAAAATTATCACAGCTTGCTATACAAAATACACATATTTATCCCAAAATTTCTTTTCAGAGCCTTGACAATGAAATTAGATCTTCAAATATCAATGGCACTGCTATCCTTGGACTGGATATTCCTATCATAAACTTTTCCCTCTTCATTGTTTCATTAAACCAACTGTGAAACTCTTGCAGCTTTGCTTCCACTATAACCCCATCATCCCCACCTTTATATGCCCAAGGCCTTACACAATTTTTAGTTCTTTCCCTCAGATTATTAAAATGCCCCAGTTAGATTCCTACATAGTTTTTCATCTCATTTATCCACTTTCATCAAACTTGGAGGTAACAAATCACATCACTCTCCTAAAGATATATCCCAGAAGAAAGTTTAAGTTTCTAGTTTTCACTGTCTTCTTCATTCTGACCTGTCATCTCCCTTTAACCACAGCCCTCCATGGAGGGGATGCTCCAGCCTAACCCATCTGACCAAACACTCCCCATCAGAGGGCACAATCTCCAACTCTCAGCACGGCACAGCACAGCAACCCTGAGTGGAATCCCCATTCCTACCTATTTTCAATTTTCTAAATTCTCAGTTCAGTCGCTCAGTCGTGTCCGACTCTTTGTGACCCCGTGGACTGCAGTACTCCAGGCCTCCCTGTCCATCACCAACTCCTGGAGTTTACGCAAACTCATGTCTGTTGAGTCGGCTATGCCATCCAGCCATCTTATCCTCTGTCGTCCCCTTCTCCTCCCACCTTCAATCTTTCCTAGCATCAGGGTCTTTTCAAATGAGTCAATTCTTCACATCAGGTGGCCAAAGTATTGGAGTTTCAGCTTCAGCATCAGTCCTTCCAATGAATATTCAGGGTTCATTTTCTTTAGGATGGACTTCTAAATTCTAGTCACTCTTCATACACCAACACAAAACCTTCTCTGCCATACCATTTTAAACAGAAAATTGTTCCTCTTCTAAACTCTATCCCTCTATACAGCATTTATTTGTATTTACCTTATTGTTCTATATACATTGATCAGGATCTATCTTCTAGTTATTTTTGTATCTTCCTCACAAGCACAGTGTTTTATACATAGCAGGCTTTTAATAAGTATTTTAAACCTTGAATTAATAAAGGCTCACATTTTTTTCATGTTTTTTTCTTAGACCTATACATTTGGAGAAGGAAATGGCAACCCACTCCAGTACTCTTGCCTGGAGACTCCCACGGACAGAGAAGCCTGGCGGGCTACAGTCCACGGGGTGGAAAAGAGTCGGACTCGACTGAGCGACTTCACAAGCATACATTTTTATAAAATTACTTTGAATTCTTAAAATAAATATGAACTTCTTGGAATACACAGTCATTTTGTTTTTTAGTTGAAGCATACAGTAATAGCAGGGGGTTTTCCTGGTAGTTCAACTGGTAAAGAATTCGCCTGCAATGCAGGAGACTCTGGTTCAATTCCTGGGTCAGGAAGATCCCCTGGAGAAGGGAGAGATTGCCCACTCCAGTATTCTTGGGCTTCCCTGGTGACTCAGCTGGTAAAGAATCTTCCTTCCAACACGGGAGATCTAGGTTTGATCCCTCGGTTGGGAAGATCCCCTGGAGAAGGCTACCCATTCCAGTATCCTGGTCTAGAGAATTCCATGGATTGTATAGTCCATGGGGTCACAAAGAGTCAGACACGACTGAGAGACTTTCACATATAGTATAATACTACACCATATGACATAAGTTATAGGTGTACAATACAGTGATTCACAGTTTTTCAAGGTTATGCTCCATCTATAGTTACTATAAAATATTTGGCTATATTCCCCATGTTGTACGGTATACCCTTATAGCTTGTTCTATGGCTAATAGTTTGTACCTCTTACTCCTCTCCCCTTTTCTTATCCTTCCCCACTTTCCTCTCCCCACTGGCAATCACTAGTTTATTCTTTGTATCTGTGAGTCTGTTTCCTTTTTGTTTTATTCACTAGTTTGCTGTATTTTTTAGATTCCATATATAAGTGATTTCATGATTATTTAGAATTCAATGAGTGTTTTTCAGAGGGTTGAAGTAGGGTAGCCCAGCGTCTACTTTTCTTACACCCACCAAAACAAAATCAAGCCAAAAAGAAAAAAAAGACTTAATGTTACCTTTTCAACATCGGAGAGAGAAGTGAGTGACTGACTCTGAAGAACCTCGGGTGCAGTGAATGCACGAAGATCCTGATTGGAAATATTTTCATCTGTAAATGACACACTGCCAGATGGCAGCAGCAGCAGAGACCATGGAGAAATGATGAAGCCAAGAGCAGCAGGGTCAGCTATGCTTACTGCTTTGTAACCGCACAGGATGAAAAGGGAAAAAAAAAAAAAAAAGACAGGTGTTTAAAATTAAGCAATTATAGATCACTTAAATGAATATCCGAGCATAGTCACAGATACATGCAGTTATATACACTAAATCAACATGCTATAAAAAGAGACAAGGTTTCACACATCTACTACTGTTAGCATTATCAACAACCATGGATCTGGATCTGGCTTAGTCTTTCAAACTTAGACTAGATGGCAGATATAAAAAACTAGAAAATGTTCATTGTTAGACATAAGATTGAACTTGGTTCAAATACTCCATCACAGTTATACAGAGATATAAATAAGAATCAATAGTCCTTATATATTGGTGGTAGGGGAAGGGATCATGGATTCCTTTGAGGATTTGGTGAAAACTATGATCAAGAAACCCTTTCAAGGAAACTACCCATAAATATAAAACCCTATAAGCAAAAGGTGTTCATGGATCTCCTTAGAGCCCATTTATGGATCCCAGGTTGAGTCCCTGATTTATAGTATAGATTCCTGAAACAGACAGAAACTAATTACCTTGATAGTTCATCAGATTTAGAAATAGTAAAGTTTCCAGCTAAAATGAAAATCTCTTTTTTGCATCAATATGTATATTTGTCTAGTTTCCATTTGTTCATCATTTCAGTAGAATTTCAGATAGCTTCTATGCTACCACACAGGATCAATGAGGTCATTAATTTTGTTTTGTTTAGATGTTTGTTTATATTGGCACCTAAGAGTTCAGTTTAAGAGTAGTTTTTAAAAAATCCTTAGATTTTAATTTTAGCAGGCCTCCTCTAAAAGTAAAACTATATACATTAGGCTCAATAAAACAGACTTATTAGAGGGAATTTTATTTTGACCTCACATTTCAAAAGGAAATTAATATAGGTTTTAAGGTAACTGCTAAATGAAACTGAGTTACAGACTCAAGAAATTTCTACAGGAAAGTCACAAAAGGCCTCTGACAAACAGTGACATTATTATTTGATCTTAATGGGTTATACTGCTATCTAACTCAAATCATAAGAAACTGACAGAAGTCTATGGAATAGTTCATCAAATATACAGTAAGTATATTTTCCCCAAATCAACTTCTATTATAAGAGAATCATTGATCTTTTTTGACTTTTAAACCTCTACCTGTGGTCAAGATTCTAATCATCAGAATTTGACTTATGTTGATAAAAAACTAAACTATTAAAATTCATTTCTCCTTTGAAGGTTAAAAAGGCAACTACACACTCTCTTGCATTCTTATGAATCTGAAGCATGTCTTTAATAATTGTGCCAAGGAAGAGAAAAGTGTTTGAATGCATCTTTATTCAGTCAGTGTCCCTTGTGCTGCCCTGAAGCCCAGTTACAGATCAGTGGTCCTCATATTCCAACTCAATCACACCTCAGGTTGCTAAGAACAAGACTCACAATTCTCATGGCAAAATAAGTTTCAATGAATCATCCTAGCGGTTAAGCCTAGGTATACTGTTGCTTTTCAGCCACTTTACACTTTTTCTTTTTAAAGCTTCTTCTTGGGTATCTCATGCACAAATACCACAAAATTCAGTCAGAAAAGAACTCAAACCAGGTAGAGCAATATTTTCTTTGCCAAACCTTGCTATTCATAGTAGTGAGATTTCATGTGTGTCACAGACATAATAAAATAGCCTATGATCAATTCTTTCAAATTAGCATTCCCTTCTCCAGGGGATCTTCCTGATCCAGGGATCAAAACTGGGTCTCCCACACTGCAAGCTGATTCTTTACCAGGGAAGCCACCAGGAAAGCCCAAATGGAACAAACACTAGAACAATTCTGAAGGCAATGCACTGATACCTGGTATAAGATGATGCTGGCCTGGAACCACAGTGGTAGTGAGAACCTGTTAGAATGTGAGTGTATTTCAGAGACACTTACAACAGGAATTTCTTGACAGACTGGATGTGGAGTGAGAAAGATGAGAATCAGAATGACTCCAAGATTTTGGTCTCAGTAACAGGAAGGATGGTGTGTCATCAACTGAGAGGGAAGAGATTATAGGAATAGCATAGGTTGCTGAGGCAGGGCTGGGAGACAGTGGTAGGGATTCAACTTTGCTTTGGGACCTAGTAAGTTGAAGATATCTGTTACATATTCAAATGGAGGTGTCAAGGAGGCAGTTGGATCTCAAGTCTAGGAGAAAGATCTGAACTGGAGATCTATTTTGGGAGTCATTGTCCTAAGAGATGGTATTGAAAACCCTGTAACTGGATGAGATGAACAAAAAGTTAGTTTTAAGATCGAAAAGAAATCAAGAACAAGGATTGCGCCTTGGGCTACTCCAACATTAAGACCAACTGCTCCTTCTCAGGCTTTCCTTCCAGCTTGCTGTTCTTTTCTGGGGCATCCACACAAGTATGGCATCGCAGTCTCTCTCTTACAATTCTTTTGTGCCTCACTGTCTAGCTCCACTCCACCATTTTAATTTTTTATTTAATAGTCTTTCTATCAAGTGGCCCAGCATCTAATACTGAACCTAAGAGAGGAAGTTGAAATTCCAACTCTCATGCCTAGTTCCTGTCAGCCTTATCTGGGGACAGAATTGTGATTTCTGGTATACTTATTGTCATTTGAATTTATACATTATTAGGGATCACAGCTAATACAGAAGGAGGAGTGCCATCCTGAAGTCTAAATGCACCATTCTTGGTGTTGGTATCCACTCAGACCTCTGGTGGCTCAGTGGTAAAAGAATCTACCTACAATGTAGGAGACTGTCTGCACCGCAAGAGACGTGGGTTCGACCCCTGGGTCAGGAGGACCACCTGGAGGAGGGCGTGGCAACCCACTCCAGTGTTCTTGCCTGGGAAATTTCACGTGGAGAGACGACTAGTGGGTCACAGTGCACAGGACTGAAAGAGTTTGACATGACTTGGAGACTAAACCTCCACCACACTCTTCCTCCCTGCCCCAGGCAACAGACTGACCCTACCCTCTTCTTTACAGGGTGGCACACAACAGAAACTGCTGCAGGTAAAAGTTATCTACAATTGCTTATAGCTTTGAAATTAACAGGTTTGTTTATTCACTTATAAGCACAATGAAGGTCAAAAAAACTACACTGACAAGAAATGCATCTTTCAATTTTTGCTTTAAACAATAAATTTTTGTTAGTTTTTAATGAACATCTAAAGTATACCATTATTTTAAGTAGTATACATATCTAAACGGCTCAGAGGGTAAAGCGTCTGCCTGCAGTGGAGGAGACTCGGGTTCGATCCCTGGGTTGGGAAGATCCTCTGGAGAAGGAAATGCCAACCCACTCCAGTATTCTTGCTTGGAGAATCCCATGGATGGAGGAGCCTGGTAGGCTACAGTCCACTGGATCGCAAAGAGTCAGACATGACTGAGCAACTTCACTTTCACTTTTTATATCTAAACATAATATTCGCAAAACTTCCAGTCATTTGCTCACAGTTGTTGATGTTTAGTCACTAAGTTGTATCCGACACTGCGATCCCATAGACTGCAGCATGCCAGGCTCCTCTGTCCTCCACTATCCTCCAGAGTCTGCCCGAATTCATGTCCATTGCTGACAGAGTCCATAGTATTATTGGAAACATAAAAGGCATTAAAAAAATAAGAGTGTAAGTATAAGGTATCTAAAAGGGAAAAAAGAATATAAAAGAGGATTTAGAGGAAATTACTTCAGTAACAATGAAGACAGAATTTTTTTTTTTGTATGTGCCTTTAAAATGAGTACAATTTGACCTTGGCTAAGGGGGAGATTCCAAAAAGAGGCAGCCAAGGCAAAAGCATGTGGTCAGGAAATTATTAAATTTGTACAAGGAACAGCAAGAACCTGGAGCAGAGGAATGGTAGAGAGCAGTGAGAAACACAATTACCAAGGTGGGTCATATTTTTACTTGTTAAAAAACACACATACAAAGAAATGACATAAATATTATCACTGCTCTCAAGTGCAATTTTTAAATGTCTGGTAAAAAAGTTAAAGCAGCTGTGACAACAAACTACACTGTTGTCAAATTCCCAAAACACACACACAACATTTAAGCACCATGTTCTTTAGAAAACAAACCACAAAATATATTTTTTAATAAAGGGTTAGGCAAACCTTCATGTGAGGAAACTTAAGAGTCCTAGCTAAAATCTGTCTAATTCACCCTCCTTGTCTAACTAAAAGAGAAAGAATTTAAGGCAAATTTATTCAAAATCCCTCAAAGAATGCTAACAAAAGGAGATTTAAAAACAGAATTCCAGAAGCTTGTAATTTGGTGTTCCCTAATGTTTTAATTGTGTGATGACTGTCCTCAAGAATGCTGTTGTTATGAAAGAGTAAGCCTGATGTGAACCGATTTCAGTACTCAAACGATTCTATTTAAAGGCTTTCACCAACATTCCACAGAAAAAGCTGCTTACTCAAAATATTATGCAGTTAGAGGCAAGCAGAAATCTGATATGCAAAGAAACATCTTAGCACTTCTTTCTGATGTGCCTTTCAACTAAGACATATCTACACATTTTCTCTGCACTGAGGGATCCTCTCATTTCCTTTAGATTGTCCACTTCATTTCATTTTTTGGCCTTCCAATTACAGTATAAAATTAGAGAAATGATCATAACTGGGTAACAAACGTGATAAGGCAAAAGAACTGAAAGTATCAGGAAATCATCTAAAAACTCAGAATAACAATGAAACCATTTTGACCTGAAAAATCGTTTGGTCTATTTAAGCACATATTATGAGCTTCCCTGGTTGCTCAGTGGTAAAGAAGTCCTCTGCCAATGCAGGGGGCATAAGAGATGCAGGTATGATCCTTGGCTCTGGAAGATCCAATGGCAGCCCATCCCAGTATTCTTGCCTGAAAAATTCCATGGACAGAGGAACTTGGCAGGCTACAGTCCACGGGGTCACAGAGTCAGACGTGACTGAGCAACTGAGCACACACACACATTTCTATTACAGTACTGGGCAAAAATCTATGCAGAGTCCACTGTTTCAAACTCTGAAGGATCCGATGAAGTTATTCTATCATACAGAATTCACTCATAAACTCAGCTCACATGTGCATTAAAAAAAGACACACAGTGTTAAGTCAATGATCTGGTGTAACAATGCACAAACAGAAAACTACATAATTTAGAATAAATCCTCTACATTTTAGGACTTTCCTGGTGGCTCAGACAGTAAAGTGTCTGCCTACAATGTGGGAGACCCCGGTTCAATCCCTGGGTCGGGAAGATCTCCTGGAGAAGGAAATGGTAACCCACTCCAGTATTCTTGTCTGAAAAATCCCATGGATGGAGAAGCCTGGTGGGCTACAGTCCACGGGGTCGCAAACAGTCGGACACGACTTAGCAACTTCACTTTGGAATGTGAAGTTAAGTAGGCCTTAGAAAGCATCACTATGAACAAAGCTAGTGGAGGTGATGGAATTCCAGTTGAGCTGTTTCAAATCCTGAAAGATGATGCTGTGACAGTGCTGCACTCAATCTGCCAGCAAATTTGGAAAACTCAGCAGTGGCCACAGGACTGGAAAAGGTCATCTTTCATTCCAATTCCAAAGAAAGGCAATGCCAAAGAATGCTCCAACTACCGCACAATTGCACTCATCTCACATGCTAGTAAAGTAATGCTCAAAATCCTCCAAGCCAGGCTTCAGCAATACGTGAACCGTGAACTCCCTGATGTTCAAGCTGGTTTTAGAAAAGGCAGAGGAACCAGAGATCAAATTGCCAACATCTGCTGGATCATGGAAAAAGCAAGAGAGTTCCAGAAAAACATCTATTTCTGCTTTATTGACTATGCCAAAGCCTTTGACTGTGTGGATCACAATAAACTGTGGAAAATTCTGAAAGAGATGGGAATACCAGACCACCTAACCTGCCTCTTGAGAAATCTGTATGCAGGTCAGGAAGCAACAGTTAGAACTGGACATGGAACAACAGACTGGTTCCAAATAGGAAAAGGAGT
>SJYT01006760.1:163867-218739 GCA_006410635.1 Cephalophus harveyi | reverse complement strand
CAAAAAAAAAAAAAAGGACAGGGGAGAGGATTCAAATAAATAAAGTATGAAAAAGAAGTTGCAACTGATACCACAGAAATATAAAGGATCATAAACAAGTAGTCCAATAAAGTGGACAATCAAAAATAAATGGACAAATTCTTAGAGAGAGACAACTTTCTAGGACTGAACCAGCAAGAAATAGAAAATGAACAGACCAATAACAAGTACTGAAATTGAAACAGTAATTAGAAAACTCCCAACAAGCAAAAGTCCAGGACAAGAGGATGTCACAGGCAAATTCTGTTAACATTTCAAGAAGAGTCAACATCTATACCTCTGAAACTCTTCCAAAAAATTGCAGAGGAAGACTTTCCAAGCTCATTCTATAAGGCCACCGTCACCTTGTTACCTAAATCAGAAAAAGATACCACCAAAAAAGAAAACTACAGGCCAGTATCAGTGATGAACATAGAAGCAAAAATATACAACAAAATACTAGCAAACCAAATCCAACAACATGTTAAAAAAACTGTACACCACGATCAAATACAATTAACTCCAGGTATGCAAAGATTCTTCAATATCTGTGAATCAATCAGTGCAATACATTGAGAAACTGAAGAATAAAAAACCATATGATCATCTCAAAAGATACAGAAAGTTTTTAGCAAAATTCAATACCCATTTAAGATAAACTCTCTCCAGAAAGTGGGAATAGAGGAAACTTAAGCGGAGTGGAGTTGCTCAGTCATGTCTGATTCTTTGCGACCCCATGGACTGTAGCCTACCAGGCTTCTCTGTCCATGGCATTTCCTTCTCCAGGGGATCATCCCCACCCAGGTATCGAACCCGGGTCTCCCGCAGTGTAGACAGACGCTTTACTGTCTGAGCCACCAGGGAAGAGGAAACATACCTCAGCAAAATTGGAGAAGGAAATGGCAACCCACTCCAGTATTCTTGTCTGGAGAATCCCATGGACAGAGGCGTCTGGCAGGCTACGGTCCATAGGATCACAAAGAGTTGGACACAACTGACCAACAGCACCCCACTCCGGTACTCTTGCCTGGAAAATCCCATGGATGGAGAAGCCTGGTAGGTTGCAGTCCATGGGGTCGCTCAGAGTCAGACACGACTGCGAGACTTCACTTTCACACATTGGAGAAGGGAATGGCAATCCACTCCAGTGTTCTTGCTTGGAGAATCCCAGAGATGGGGGAGCCTGGTGGGCTGCCGTCTATGGGGGTCGCACAGAGTCGGACACGACTGAAGAGACTTAGCAGCAGCAGCAGCAGAAGTAACTTTGCATGCACGAACCTCAACATAATAAAGGCCACATATGATAAATCCACAGCTAACATCATTCTCAACAGTGAAAAGCTGTTGAGAAATTTTCCTTTAAGATTAGGAACAAGGCAAAGATGTCCATTGTCAACACTTTTATTCAACATAGTTTTGGAAGTCCTAGCCACAATAATCAAACAAGAAAAAGAAATAAAAGGAATACAAATTGGAAAAAAAGTAAAACTGTTATTGTTTGCAGATGACATGATATTATACATAGAAAAACCTAAACATAGTTCCAGAAAACTATCAGAGCTCATCAATAAATTCAACAATGTTTCAGGATACAAAATATACACAAATCTCTCATATTCTTATATATTAACATCAGAAGATAAGAAAAATAAAGACATAATCCCATTTACCACTGCATCAAAAAGAATAAAATACCTAGAATAAACCTCCCTAAAGAGACAAAAGACTTCTACTCTAAAAACTATAAGTGAGTGAAGTCGCTCAGTCGTGTCTGACTCTTTGCAACCCCATGGACTGTAGCCTACCAGGCTCCTCCATCCGTGGGATTCTCCAGGCAAGAGTACTGGAGTGGGTTGCCATTTCCTTCTCCAGGAGATCTTCCCAACCCAGGGATCGAACCCAGGTCTCCCGCATTGCAGGCAGACGCTTTACCATCCAAGCCACCAGGGAAGACTCTCTAAAAACTATAAGGTGCTGATAAAAGAAATTTGAGACAACACAGATGGAAGAATATACCTTGTTCTTGGATTAGAAGAATCAATATTGTCAAAATGATTATAGTACCCAAGGCAATCTACAGATTCAATGTAATCCCTATCAAATTACCAATGACACAATGAGAACAAAAAAATTCACATAATGAGAACAAAAAAATTCTAAAATGTATATGGAAACATAAAAGACCCCAAAGAGCCAAAGCAACCCTGAGAAACAAAAACAGAGCTGGAGGAAATCAGACTCCCTGACTTAAGACTATACTACAAAGCTACAGTAATCCAAACATTATGGTACTGGCACATAAACAAAAGTGCAGATCAATGAAACAGAATAGAAAGCCCAGAAATAAACTCATGCAGTTATGGTCAATTAACCTATAACAAAGGAGGCAAAAATACACAATAGAGAAAAAACAGTCTATTCAATAAGTGGGTAATTACATGAAAAAGAATGAAATCAGAACACTCTATAATATTATCCATGCACACAAAAATAAACTTAAAATGGATCAAAGACCTAAATGTAAGGCTGGATATTGTAAAACTGTAAGATGAAACAGGCAGAACACTCTTTGACATAAATTGCAGCAATATCTTTTTTGAGCCACTTCCTAAAGTGATGGGGAAAAAAAACAAAACAAGCAAATGGGATCTAATTAAACTTAAAAGATTCTGCACATCAAATGAAACCATAAACAAAACAAAAAGACAGGCAACCCTTAGAATGGGAGAAAATATTTGCAAATGAAGCAACAGACAAGGCATTAATTTCCAAAATATACAAACAGCCCATGTAGTTCTAGGTCAAAAAAAAAACAAGCAACCCAATCAAAAAATGCATGGAAGGCCTAAATAGACATTTCTCCAAAGACAACATTCAGATGGCCAACAAATACATGAAAAGATGCTTAACATCACTAGTTATTACAGAAATGAAAATCAAAACTGCAATGAGGTTATCACCTCACACCAGTCAGAATGGTCATCATAACAAAACCTACAAACAATAAATGCTGGAGAGGATGTAGAGAAAATGGATCCCTCCTACAATGTTGGAGGCCACTGTGGAGAACAATATGGAAGTTCCTTTAAAAATTAAAAATACAGTTACTATCAGTTCAGTTCAGTTGCTCAGTCATGTCTGACTCTTTGCGACCCCATGGACTGCAGCATTCCAGGCCTCCCTGTCCATCACCAACTCCCGGAGTTTACCCAAATTCATGTCCATTGAGTTGGTGATGCCTTCCAACCATCTCACCCTCTGTCGTCCCCTTCTCCTCCCGCCTTCAATATTTCCCACCATCAGGGTCTTTTCAAATGAATCAGATCTCTGCATCTGGTGGCCAAAGTATTGGAGTTTCACCATATGACCCAGCAATTTCACTTCTGGGCATATATCCAGAGAAAACTGTAATTTGAAAGGACGTATATACCCTGATGCTCACTGTAGCACTATTTACAATAGCCAGGGCATGGAAGCAATCTAAATACCCATCAACAGAGAAATGGATAAAGAAGATGTGGTACATATACACAGTGGAATATTACTTGGCCATAAAAAAGAATGAAATAACGCCATTTACAGCAGTAAGGATGAACCCAGAGATTGCCACACTAAGTGAAGTAAGTCATACAGAGAAGGACAAAATCTCATATATCATTCATATGTGGAATCTAATTTGTTTAAAGAAGAAACAGAAACAGAGATATCAAAAATAAACTTATGGTCACCAAAGGGGACACATGGGTTGGGGGGGGGGGTGATAAATTAGAAGCCTGGGATGAACACACAAACATACTACTATATAAAAGACAGATAGTACAAGAATCTACTCTATAGCACAGGAAAAGTGAAAGTGAAAGTTGCTCAGTGTGTCTGACTCTTTGTAACGCCATGGACTATACAGTCCATGGAATTCTCCAGGCCAGAATACTGAGCCCTATTCAATATTCTGAGATACCTGTATGAGGAAAGAATCTTAAAAAGATAACGAACATATGTATATGTGCAACCAAAATACTCTGCTGTACACCAAAAACCAACATAACACTAAATTAACTATATCCCAATTAAAAAAAAAGATTTATATATATACATATATATATAAAATTACTTTTGTGATAACTTTGGCCATCTGATGTGGAGTTGACTCATTGGAAAAGACCTTGATGCTGGGAAAGACTGAGGGCAAAAGGAGAAGGAGGGGCAGAAGATGAGATGGTTAGATGGCATTACCGACTCTATGGACATAATTTGAACAAATTCCTGGAGATAGTGGAAGACTGAGGAGCCTGGTGTGCTGCAGTCCATGGGGTCACAAAGAGTTGGACACATCTTAGTAAATGAACAACAGCAACACATATGCACATATATATAAGATATACATATCATCTATATTAGTAAAACTAAATTGGTTATGACTGTTAAAAGCAATAGGGCTTAAATTAACAAATATGAATAGAAGGCAGCAAGTATCAAAGGATTTATCCTCCTTTTCAGCAAATCTCCTTGGCCACCTGATCAGCATTAAGGAAACAGCTGCAGAAACATTTTTCAACTGCATTCTTATCATATTCTGAAGAAACTGCCCACATTGTTCCTTTAACATATTAACTTTTCCCTCTCTCATTTTTCTTCAGCATTCACCACTCACCAATCTTCTTTATCCTCATTAATAAAAACTGCACACCTCAAAATTATATGCCAAAATACTGAACATAATGCTTTTGTAACTCTGTTTCACACACTTCTTCTAAAATGAGGCCTAAGAATAAGAAATATGAATTTCCAAAAAAATCGAGTATAATGACATTATGATAAGGTAATTGCAATACTTAATATGAATTTGTTTACAATGCTAACTCTAGACCACTAGTCCAACGTCTTAAAAACATACTTCTGCCCTGCTCTCGGACAACAACTTAACAATTTACATTTTGCAGAGCACAAAAATAAATATTATTTTGACTATTACAAAGAAAAGTTTTCTTTCAACTTTTGAACATCAAGAACTCTAACTCTGCATCTTCTTTTTATTCTCCAATCTTTATTACTTGCAGTTACATTTTCAAGTGTGAGGAAAGGAAGTGTCAGCTTTTTTGACAAATATTCACAAAGTCTCTGATTTTGATGGCTTTGGGGTAACTGAGAAAGCACAGAGGCCTTCTCTCTCCTAAAACACAGGATTTTTGTGTGAATTCTGGAGACTGGGCACAGGATTCTACACAGTACTTTCCAAAAGCTTCCTGGGGATTCAGATGGGCACATCAATCTACCCAACAGACAAATAAGAATCAATGCCCTTAGTAGAGTCAATAAAATGGCACCATAGCTCAAGTAAGTTGGAACTTGACCTTGCACATGGCTCCATTTCTATGTCAATTAACTATTACTAAGGATATCATGAGATAGAATATGTATGACTTTATATCCTTCCTTAATGCTCAAATTTCTTTTTTACTTATAAAGCCACAAATGAGGCATTTAATAAGAGATATGGGAAGCCAGAAAGTTTTACAAGTAACTATTTTTATCAAATTATAATAAAGTCACTTTGATTTAGAAAGGCAGAATGACTATCAGAAATAATTTTAGACTAGAAATGAGACTTAAATAGCTCTTCTCTATTTATAAGGAGGAAGCTGAATAAATGGCACGGAACTGAGGATGTCATTGATTGAGAACTTAGAAATAAATTGTCTTATGCAGCTAATAAAATTATCTTTGACTTTTTTCTATCTTGTTCTCAAAGGAAAGCAAACTACAAATGAACTTCTGATGCACTTTGTATCTGTTCAAGGCTTGGGGTGAGCCACTTTGATCTCTTCTACCCTGTCTGAAATGTCAATGTGGTATTAAGCACACAACCAGTACATGGAAAAGATCCTGGGATTAATACCAATTTTTATTTCCCCAAGGAGAGTTTAAACTTTGAGAGCAAAACTGTTTCTTATGTCTATGTTATTTTAGGCTGTGGACTTCCAAGAGACACATTTGCTTGAAGGTGGTTTCTTTCTTAAAATGCACAAGTCATATCTTATTTGAATATTCCATTCAACAGTTGTAAAAATGTTAATCATGAATAGGAAAATCTATTTAAAAACTTGACTCTTATTGTGAGTTTAACAATTTTGTCTATGCAATCTTGGAACGAAGTGTTAAGCTGTGTAAAGCACTGGTGTTTGTGCTGCCACCTAAAAACTTCACGACCGCCTTTGTCGATCACAGAACTGCTGCAGTGTGTTTTGCCAGACAAAATAAACTATAACTGAAGAAATTAGCAAATAGATGTAAGTTATATAGTAAAGGCCCTTTACCCAGTAGATGTTTTGGGGTTTTCAGCCAATACAAAGTTTCAGGTTAAAGATCCTCCACCCTTGCTATTTGCATAAAGCCAGGAGAAAAAAGAACACAAAATTTAAAAGATGAACTCAGCAACTTCTCTTTAGATTTGAAGGACCTGGAATTTATACAAAGACTGAAAAACCAATAATTCCAAGGGTGACTGTCATTTATTTTTGAAGAACTAGATGAAAAGGTCAATGAAGATTACTGTATATTTTCAGCCTGCAGTGGAAGGAAATATATAGTGTTCCAGAGAGGAAATGGCTTTATTTACGGAGACATGATTCCATATAAACATGATCTGTAGCTACTTATAAAAAATATTTTATGCTCACTAATGCTGTTCTCTGTGGCTCTTTAGATGATCACCCTCCTATTTGAAAGAAATTTTCCTTCTCAAAGGGAAAAGGAGGGAGGAGGCTTATTTAAATGGTAAACATCTATTTTTCGAAAAGAAATATTAGAATCTCTCATAAAAATGTTAATCATGACTGGTACACATCACCCCAACATAGAAAAATCTTTACTTGTCACTAAATGATACAAGCATAAAGCCCCCTAATTTCTATATTTGAGAAAAGAAATGTGAGAATTGTAAAATGTTTTCCTTAAAAAGCTTAGTACATAATGTGGAAAAATCTCTGTCAAAATGTTGAGTGAAAGAAGTCAGACACACAAGAGTCCACATTGCATGATTCTATTTATAGGATGCTTAGAATTAGATTTTTTAAAACTTATTTATGTCATAATCATGATTACTCTTGGTAACCAAGAATTGATTAAGAGGAAGCAGGAGAAACCTTCTGGGGTGCTAGAAACAATCGAGGCTGTGGTTATACAATTATGCACATTTATAAAATTCATTAGACAGTACAATTAAGAATAACGCTGCCAACTATACCTGACTAGAAAAATTCTTGTATTAAATTAAAAAAAATATATAGTAAATATATATTTGTCAGCAAAGAAGGGGCTAGAGAGCATGACCTGTACCTGATTTCATCTCTAAATGTATGATTCTTTAAGTTTATAGGGCTTCCCTGGTGGCTCAGAGGTTAAAGTGTTTGCCTCTGATGCGGGAGACCCGGGTTCGATCTCCGGGTTGGGAAGATCCCCTGGAGAAGGAAATGGTAACCCACTCCAGTATTCTTGCCTAGAGAATCCCATGGACAGAGAAGCCTGGTAGGCTACAGTCCACGGGGTCGCAAAGAGTCGGACACGACTGAGCGACTTCACTTCACTTCACTTTAAGTTTATAAAATGGCCTGTTTTTCACAGCTAGAGCCAAAAGAATTTCAAATCAAAACATAGTGTATTGACAATAGTTGTGGAGGAGGGATGGTTTACTACAAGGGCCTTATACACTTGTTAACCCACTTTATTCATTTTAAGAATGCTAGATACTAAATTAATTTCAGGTTTTATAGTTTGTTTCCAGGGAACATATGGGGTAATTGTATCTGGTTCAAACACATTTAACTTGAAGAACCTGTTCATTCTGGCTTTATGAAGGCAGGACAAGACATAGCACGTCAAAGATAACTAGTAAACCCTGTTAATCAAGAAAATTATGATTGTAAATAACTAGGAATGCAATACAGAGAGACAAGTTAGGCTTTGGTCTTTTAAAAGCTGCAGAGACTATATAAAGATTTACTCAAAAGCTTTTAATCCACAAAACTTTCCATATTCCTTATAAAGGCTTAAAGAAAAAAACCAACCAGTAAGTCAATTTGAAGCTCAGTACTTTGTCTCCCCTTTCATGCATTGAGTTACTTACTCTCCTTTGATTCCACCAGATTGGAAGTTCCACATTTTCTTTATTTTTGTTTTGTGATTACCATTACAAACTTTAAGGTCAAGAAACCAATCATTCTCATAAATAGAATCAAACCTGTAAGTTGTTTTACTCCTACCATCTATCCAAGTCCAAGTCTTACTATTTTATTTATAATGTTAAATTTGACATCACTATGGATGTTTCATATGGCCAGTGTTTATTTATATTTATTATCAAGTTGACTAATTTGCTTTCATTCCTTCTTGAAGCTTTCTTCTTCCTTCTGAATTAAATTTCTTACATCCTGAAATACACCTTTTAGCAATTTGCTCAGTGAGGGTGTGAGAGGGTGTGTTGATGGTAAATATACTGAGTTTTTGCCTGAAAATGTGGACAAAAAAGAGAGACATTTTTCTGTTTTAAAAAAATACTTATTTGGCTGTGTTGGGTCTTAGCTATGACGTAAGGGCTCAGTAGTCGTGGCACGTGGACTCACGCCACATGAGTTCTCCGACCCAACTATCAACCACTGGACCACTAGGAAAGTCCCTTTTCTTGAACCTCAGTTTAGAAGGACATTAAATTCTAACTGCATATTTTAGTAGCCACTAGCCACAGGGTCACAAAGAGGAGTACCTGACTGAGCAACTGAACTGAACTGATAGCCACATATCACTGCTGCTGTTGTTCAGTCACTAAGTCATCTTCAACTCTTTTGCAACCCCATGGACTGTAGCCCATCAGGTTCCTCTGTCCATGGAATTTCCCACACAAGAATACCAGAGTGGGTTGCCACTGCCTTCTCCAGGGGATCTTCCTAACACAGGGATCAAACCTGGGTCTCCCAGGTGGCTCAGTGGAAGCCCTGCTGGCTCAGTGGTAAAGAATCCACTCGCAATGCAGGAGAGGTGGATTTGAACTCTGGGTTGGGAATATCCCTAGAGGAGGAAATAATTTCATCATTCTTGCTGGAAAAATCCCATAGACAGAGAAACCTGGTGGGCTACAGTCCATTGGGTTGCAAAGAGTCAGACATGAGTGAGCAACTGAGCTTGCACGCACAATTACAAATGGCTTTTAAGAACTTAAATGTGGCTAACATAACTGAGGGATTAAATTTCAAATTTAGAGTACTTTTATCTATTTTTTACTGAAATGTAGTTGATTTACAATGTTATGTTAGTTTTTGGGGTATAAGAAAGTGATTCACTATTATATATATATGTATACATTCTTTTCGATTATGGTTTATTACAAGATATTGAATATAGTTCCCTGTGCTACACAGTAAGACCTTGTTTTGTATCCATTCTATATACAACAGTTTGCATCTGCTAGTCCCAAACTCCCCATCCAACCCCTCCACCACCCTCCTCCTCTTTGGTAACGACAAGTCTGTTCTCTATGTCTGTGGATCTGTTTCTGTTTCATAGACAAGTCTGTGTCATATTTAGGTTCCATATATAAGTGATATCATATGGTATGTTCAGGAGGCGACTAAACAGAACTGAACTGAATGTCTTTTTTGGAGAAATGTCTATTTAGGTTGGCCATTTTTTAATTAGGTTGTATAAGCTGTTTGTATATTTTGGAAATTAAGCTATTGTCAGTCACATCATTTGCAAATATTTTCTCTCAGTCCAAAGGTCGACTTTTTACTTTTATTTATTACTTTCCTTGTTTTGCAAAAGCTTATGAGCATTTGATTAGGTCCCTTTTGCTTATTTTTGCTTTTATTTCTTTATTACACACTAAAGAATCAAAGCCATATGTTTCAGTAGATGCAGAAAAAAATTTTGATTCTTAGAAGTATAAAAGTTCTAGAAGAAAGCATGTTGTTGTTTAATTGCTAAGTTGTGTCTGACTCTATTGTGACCCCATGGACTGCAGCCCTCCAGGCTCCTCTGTCCATGGGATTTCCCAGGCTATACATGGAGGGGGTTGCCATTTTCTTCCTCAAGGGATCTTCCTGACCCAGGGATCAAACCCGTGCCTCCTGCACTGGCAGATGAGTTATTTACCACTGAGCCACCAGGGAAGCCCAAAGAAAGCATAGGAGACAGTAATTGTGACTCTGAGTTGGACAAAGATTTCTTAGATAATGACACTGAATGGATGATTCATAAAAGTAAAAAGGATAAAGTCACCTTTACCAGAATTTGTAACTGTAAGCTAAAACTTTCAACACAGCAATAATTTCATTTCTAAAGATTATCCAGAATGCATGTGAGAACAGCATTAAAAAAAAAAAAAATTATCCAGGACTTAATTATCATGAGCCCCTGTATGAGTTCTTTCATGATGTAAAAGCTAAAATCTTATGTATACATTTTTGGATATAAGCTTTCCCAATCAGTTAATAAGATGAACTGAGAAAGATATATATAATTAGAAGTCATGATACAAGTGGACTTCTGATTATGAAATTCCTCCAGAACTTTTATTTCAATGACCACATTTAATTTCCTAATTAAAGAAATTAGTGGGGCAAAAAGGTAAAATTCAGCTATCTTATTGTTTACAAATGATATCTAAGTTACAGTACAAATTATTTGAAAATTAAGGAAGGATTAAAAAACATACTAGGTAAATGGCAAGGAAGCATAGGTGACGATATTAAGAGCAGAGGAATAGGATTTTAGGAGATGAGTAGTAAAAATGGGAGGAGGGGAAGCTTATTTTACAGTGAAAAAAGATCCAGTCCACTTAAATTAGTCATTAGCCATTGTATCATAAAATAGCACAAAAACATGAAGAAGACAAAAACATCCTTATAGTGAAAAGTTTAAACTTTCCCTAAGAATTTGACAGAGCAAGAATGCCAAGCAATAAGGATATAGAAAAAAATTTAAAAGCACAAACATCTAATAAGCTTAAGTTATACCTTAGAAATAGAAAAAAACACATTCTTTTCAAATTCTCACAAATACTCCACAGGATATTACAAAAATAGACCATGTGGCAAGGCTGTGACAAAAATCTCAAAAAACTCTAAAAGGTAATCACACTGATCTTGTTTTAAGATTCACAAGACAGTAACACTAAGGAACTTATAACAAAAGAACCACTTATCATCATCGCCATCATCAAGATGTTCGGAATCACCTTTGAATATGATACTTCTCAACAAGGTTATGCTTACATATCATTATTCTATAAATATTTACCACAACAATTTTGTTTTTAAAAGGGACTCAAATTACTAGGAGTCTCAAAAACATGAAGAAATAATTTTCTTGACCTTCTATTCAATAATCCCCCAGTAGAAATGCTAATTTTCAGCCTTTATTTAGACTAATAGGAATGTCAGTTTGCACTGAAAAAGACACAGCAGCAACATGCAAGTTCAAGAAAATAAAGGGAAAAAAATTCCATAAGAACTAAGAGATTATGTAACAGACACAAAAGGACAAAGAAAATCTAGAGAGGAAAAGACATTATAAAAAAACAAATTTCTCGGAGACCACTGTATTTTACCTGCTTTGTTCCCCATAATGTTCACACATTATTCATAAGTGTGTCTACCAAGACAAACACCATTCATCCACAAAATAAGCAAACAAAATAGTTATTTTTATTTCAGTTTGTTAAAAGTTAGGAGAAGAACTTGTGGCAAAAAGACACTGCTGAAAAGAAAAAAGGAAAAAAAAAGACAGTGTGCTATCAAATAAAAGGAATGAAAAACCAGAGATTTCAGATGTGCTGTGCTCAGTTGCTCAGCCATGTCCAACTCTTTGAGACCCCCTGGACTGTAGCCTGTCCGGCTCCTCTGTTCATGGGATTTCCCAGGCAAGAATGCTGGAGTGGGTTGCCATTTCCAACTCCAGGAGATCTTTCCAACCCAGGGATCGAACCCACGTCTCCTATATTGCAAGTGGATTCTTAACTAAGGTGCCATTTAGGAAACCCTTAGATTTCAGATAAACTAAATCAAATACGCATGAGTTTCCTCCAAATAAATAGAAAATTCCAACTGGCAATCATAAGAGCTGGTAATCTCCAGAGTGCCAAAGAACACACATTCAATTTCTCTGTATCACCGATGTTATTCTGTGAGTTGAACGGAAGGCTTTATGATAACCAGATACCACTGGGCAGTGTTTAAGATATAGCTGCCTCACAATTAATTTTATGAACACATCCAATAAATCTCTTTATTGTAATGGGCCAATATGTTATGCAATAACTGCATCTCAATGACAAGGACTTAATATTCAGATGTTTGATCTCTACTGAAAGTGCAAGTATTAGTCACTCAGTCGTGTCTGACTCTTTGCAACTTAAGGACAGTAGCCCGCCAGGCTCCTCTGTCCATGGGATTCTCCAGGCAAGAATACTGGAGCAGGTAGCCATTCTCTCCTCCAGGGGATCTTCCCGACCCAGGGATCGAACACAGATCGCCTGCAGGGCAGGCAGATTCTTTACTGTCTGAGCCACTGGGGAAGTTTCAATCTCAATGTTCCAAAATTTGAAAGAAGGAAACCTTTAGGTACTCACAGTGTGCGAGATGCTTTATATTCTATGAGTCATGGGCAGAGCAGTGATCTCCCCATTAGCATAATGAAAAAAGGCATTATTTCTCCCTCCTCTGAACATCCCTAGTACTTCCTGTCTCTATCACACATCTGGCACACTGTTTTGAAGTAGTAAACTTTCCACATGCACCTGGCTATTTGGTGCGTATCCCTTAAGGGCAAGCCACACCTTCTACTTATAGGAATCTTCCAAACAATACCTCACAAGTAGGAGATGATTTTTCAACATTAATGGACTGTTGGTAATTAGCTGAGTAATGCCACCAACATACCCTTCCTTCAACAACACCTCTGCAGCACGGCTACCTGCTCTGTACTCCAGAGGGCCAATACTTTTCTGAAAATTCTCTGAAAAATTAAAATGAAGCAAAAAAGGTCCACTGAATATAACTAGGTTCTAAGTAAGTCATGTTAGATAAAAGGAATAAATTTCCTTTAAATGAATCCTAACTCTAATCAATGTTGTCAAATATCAGGTTATGAAAGAATCGTGCTTCTGTGCTTAGTCGCTCAGCTGTGTCTGACTCTTTGAAACCCCATGGACTGTAACCTGCCAAGCTCCTCTGTCTACCCACTGAATTTTCCAGGCAAGAATACTGGAGTGAGTTGCCATTTCCTACTCCAGGGGATAGAAAAATGGGATGGGTCCTAACCTTGTTTTAAGTTCCTGCCTCTGGACTGGAAAACGGCAGAGCATCACCATCTACCCTCACTCTTTCCCTGTGTTCCTGACTTTCCTTACTCAGTCAGCAGCCACCTAACCTCTAGACCTTTCAAAAGGTTTCCATGGCTCCTGGTCTTCAGCAATTCAACTGTATAATGGCTCTCAAACTTTAACATGCATCTGCTGCTGCTGCTAAGTCGCTTCAGTCGTGTCCAACTCTGTGCAACCTGATAGACGGCAGCCCACCAGGCTCCCCTGTCCCTGGGATTCTCCAGGCAAGAACACTGGAATGGGTTGCCATTTCCTTCTCCAATGCATGAAAGTGAAAAGTGAAAGGGAAGTCGCTCAGTTGTGTCTGACTCCTAGCGACCCCATGGACTGCAGCCTACCAGGCTCCTCCATCCATGGGATTTTCCAGGCAAGAGTACTAGAGTGGGGTGCCATTGCCTTCTCCTGCATCAGAACATCCCTAAAGATCTGCAGAAACACAAAAGGCTGGGCTCCACCCAGAGGACTTCCTGTTCAGTGGGTCTAAAAGTGAAAGTGAAGTAGCTCAGCTGTTTCCAACTCTGCGACCCCAGGGACTGTAGCCTACCAGTCTCCTCAGTCCATGGAGTTTTCCAGGCAAGAATACTGGAGTGGGTTGCCATTTCCTTCTCAGTGGGTCTAGGGTAAGCCTAAGTATCTGCATATCTAACAAGGCTTCAGGTGACACGTGTGTTACCCATCCAGGGATCCACTTCGAGAACTTTGACTATACTCAGATCCTCCCCTATTTCTGTTATGATTGTTGTGCTTAATTAATTATTGTTGTTGTTCAGTCCCTCAGTTGTGTCTGACTCTTTGCAACCCCATGGACTGCAGGACGCCAAACTTCCCTGTCCTACACTATCCCCTGGAGCTTATTCATACTCATGTCCATTGAGTTGGTATGCCATCCAACCATCTCATTCTCTATCACCCTCTTCTCCTGTCCTGAATCTTTCCCAGCATTAGGGTCTTTTCCGGTGAGTCAGCTCTTCGCATCAGGTAGCCAAAGTACTGGAGCTTCAGCTTCAGTATCAGTCCTTCCAATGAATATTCAGCACTGATTTCCTTTACCACTGACTTATTGGATCTCCTTGCAGTCCAAGGGACTCTCAAGAGTCTTCCCCAACACCATAGTTCAAAAGCATCAGTTCTTCAGCACTCAACCTTCTTTATGGCCCAATGCTCACATCCATACATGACTACTGGAAAAACCATAACTTTGACTATATACATCTTTGTTGGCAAAGTAATGCCTCTGCTTTTTAATATACTGTCTAGGTGGTCATAGCTTTTCTTTCAAGGAGCAAGTGTCTTTTAATTTCATGGCTGCAGTCACCATCTGCAGTGATTTTAGAGCCCAAGAAAAAAAAGTCTGTTGCTGTTTTCATTGTTTCCCCATCTATTTGCCATGAAGTGATGGGACCAGATACCATGATCTGCTTTTTGAATGGTGAGTTTTAAGTCAGCTTTTTCACTCTGCCCTTTCACTTTCATCAACAGGCTCTTTAGTTCTTCTTCGCTTTCTGCCATAAGGGTGGTGTTATCTGCATATCTGAGATTATTGATATTTCTCCCGGCAATCTTGATTCCAGCTTGTGTTTTATCCAGCCTGGCATTTCACATGATGTACTCTGCATGTAAGTTAAATAAGCAAGGTGACAACATACAGCCTTGACATACTTCTTTCTCAATTTGCAACCAGTTTGTTGTTCCATGTCCAGTTCTAACTGTTGCTTCTTGACCTGCATACAGATTTCTCAGGAGGCAGGTAAAGTGGTCCGGTATTCCCATCTCTTTAAGAATTTTCCACGGTTTGTTGTGGTCCACAAAAAAGGGTATGGCATAGTCAATGAAGCAGAAGTAGATGTTGTTTTGGAATGCACTTGCTTTTTCTATGATCCAACGGATGTTAGCAACTTGATCTCTGGTTTCTTTGCCTCTTCTAAATCCAGCTTGAACATCTGGAAGTTCTCAGTTCATGTACTGCTGAAGCCTAGCTTGGAGAATTTTGAGCATTACTTTGCTAGCCTGGGAGATGAGTGCAACTATGCAGTAGTCTGAACATTCTTTGGCATTGACTTTCTTTGGGATTGGAATGAAAGCTGACTTTTTCCAGTCCTGTGGCCACTGCTGAGTTTCCCAAATTTGCTGGCATATTGAGTGCAGCACTTTCACAGCATTATCTTGTAGGATTTGAAGGAGCTCAGCTGGAATTCCATCATCTCCACTAGCTTTGTTCGCAGTGATGCTTCCTAAGGCCCACTTGACTTTGCATTCCAGGATGTCTGGTTCCAGGTGAGTGATCACACCACATTGGTTATCTGGCTCATTGAGATCTTTTTCATATAGTTTTGTGTATTCCCGCCACCTCTTCTTAATATCTTCTGCTTCTGTTAGGTCCATACCATTTCTGTCCTTTATTATTCCCATCTTTGCATGAAATGTTCCCTTGGTATCTCTAATTTTCTTGAAAAGATCTCTAGTCCTTCCCATTCTATTGCTTTCCTCTATTTCTTTGCACTGACCACTTAGGAAGGCTTTCTTATCTCTCCTTGCTATTCTTTGGAACTCTGCACTCAGATGGATAAATCTTTTACTTTTTTCCTTTATCTTTTGCTTCTTTTCTTTTCTTAGCTATTTGTAAGGCTTGCTTAGACAACCATTTTGCCTTTCTGCATTTCCTTTTCTTGGGGATGGTTTTGATCACCATCTCCTGTACAGTGTTATGAACCTCCATCCATAGCTCTTCAGGCACTCTATCAGATCTAATTCCTTGAATGTATTTGTCACTTCCACTGTATAATGTAAGGGATTTCATTTAGGTCATACCTGAATGGCCTAGTGGTTTTCCCTGTTTCCTTCAATTTAGGTCTGAATTTTGCAATAAGGAGTTCATGATCTGAGCCACAGTCAGCTTCCAGGCTTGTTTCTGCTGACTGTATAGAGTTTTTCCATCTTAAGCTGCAAAGATATAATCAATCTGAGTTTGGTATTGACCATCTGGTGATGTCCATGTGTAGAGTCGTCACTTGTGTTGTTGGAAGAGGGTGTTTACTATGACCAGTGTGTTCTCCTGGCAAAATTCTGTTAGCCTTTGCCCCACTTCATTTTATATCCAAGGCTAAAGTTGCCTGTTACTCCAGGTATCTCTTGACTTCCTACTTTTGCATTCCAGTCCCATGTGAAGAAAAGAACATCTATTTTTTGGTGCTAATGCTAGAAGGTCTTGTAGGTCTTCATAGAACCATTCGACTTCAGATTAATTTATTAAAATCAATTTTAAAGTTGAATTCTTTCTTTAGATGAAGTTTGGTTTCTTTATCGACTATTCTAAATTAGAGTTGGACATAAGGTGTGAATGGCAAACACCATCTTTGTGTGGAGCTTTTCAGCACAATATCACATGGTTTTGAACAAATAAAGGGTGACTCACTTTGTAAATTTTCGAGTTTCAAAATGTCACACAACCATTTGTACCGGGTAACCACCTCATCAGGCAGCATCACACTAGTTATTCAATTTTCATTATTCTGGGGATGCACATATAATTCTTCCTGCCAGGAATGTTTTTTCCTCCCTCTTACCTGGCTAACTTTTCTTTTTTCAGGTCTAAGTTCAGGGGTGACTTATACAGGGAAGTCTTCTTTTGCTTCCTCTTCACCGGGTCAAAACCTCCTACTATGGGCTCTCATAGTCAACTGATTTCCCTCCCTCGTAGTCCTTGTCATGATTGCATTTTTTATGTTTATGTAAGTATTTTATTAACAGGTATTTTCCACACTGGACTGTAAGTTCTAGAGAGATAGGCAAGATTTTCAGTTTTAAACACTATGATATTTTCAATGCTTAGCATACATAAGATGTTCCAGTGAAAGCAGAGAAGATCTGAGCTTTTTCAGTCCTAAGAGAGATGAAAGAAAGCACCGCTTTCTACAGTCTGCCACAGTAGCTGCTTTTCTGCGACCCTCCCCACCACCCTCCCACCCTCCCTGCCACATACACACTTACCTTTTCTGAATAGTTCTTGGAGGCTTTCGGCACTTTGATTTAATACAGCCCATATTTCTTCCTCCTGCAGTGGTCCACCCCGAACTTCCAGGGCCTCAGCTAGTGACACGTGCATATTACCTATGAAACAAAGGTAACAGACGGTCTACACATCAGCCACTTTACTGCATTTGCCGTAGTGAAAGTTCTCCATTGGTAATGATTCTATGAAGTCCCTGTCCATCTAAGTTCTCAATATGGCCTTCAATATATATACTACATAGTCCTGTAGCTTCAAGTAGTAGACAGAAAGAACTTGGAGGAAAAGAACTCTCAAAACAACCATATGCCCTAGCCCAATATGGTCAACTTCAGAGACAGACCTGGAAAATGGCCACAGTGGTGTAACAGGGAAGAACA
This sequence comes from Cephalophus harveyi, assembly GCA_006410635.1. NCBI lineage: Eukaryota > Metazoa > Chordata > Mammalia > Artiodactyla > Bovidae > Cephalophus > Cephalophus harveyi. The sequence continues at coordinate 200,963 of SJYT01006760.1, read as the reverse complement.
AAATCTGACTCCATGTTGGATCCATTTCTTTAACTTTAACCTTTGCTTTTTGTTATGTTTGTTACTATAATCACTAGAAGGATGCTGTCTATAGCCAAAAGCATACACAATGGCCTGCCTTGAGGATCCCTGCCCCTCTGACTGAATGTTAAACTAAAGTGCCTTTGTTCAGTTCACAGGAAGACATTCTGACCCTGCCCACCTGTGAAAGGCTGCAGAAAAGGAATTAACACATCTCCTGATGCTGGCCAACCCAGGAGATATTTTGCAAGAATTATGGCTTTCTAATTTTACTTGCTCACCTCCTCCCCCTCTCTTATAAAAAAAAACCGGCAACCAGACCCTGATAAGGTGGTACTGGAGGACACCAGTTTGCCATCTTTTCAGACACTTGGCTTCCCGAATCAAGTTGCTATTTCTCCTCTCCTGATTTACTGGCCTGTCATGTGGCAAACAGACCAAGCCTGATTTGGTGACAGTGGTGACTACTTCACGGGAGAAGAGAGACTCAAAGTTACCAAAGACACCAAAAGTACACACGATTAAATCAAAGCAACCAGATGGAGTTCATGTTTCATTCTATTCATCCCAGGTAAAAAGAATAGAGAGGAGACCCAATGACCATGGTGGAAAAAGCTAGAAATAAGATGGACACATTTTTTTCCATTCACTGAGTTCTATATTTCTAAAAATATACTAGAATTTTGCACTAAATAAACTTAAATATTTCTAGACTCAGCTTTTGCTGCCAACTTATCATTTGCCCCGGGCAAAGTCATTTTACATCTAAACTTCAGTTTTCCATATGTGACATGGGAATAATAACAAAACAGTAACAATAATGCCATTTTGAGGCGACTATGGCAAGGAAAGAAGCTATGCTCGCAATCATGCTTTGTAATCTAAAACACTATAGAAGTTGAATTAACAGAAAATCAGAAAGGTGCCTCTGTTGTGACATTTTCAATTATTTTAAAAGCATTCAATGTGTAGGCAATATATTGATGAAGCAAGATTTTCCATGGGGCTCAACAATCCTTTTTTTTCACTTTGGAAGAGGGAAATGCAGCTAGTCAAAATCTTCCTTTATACGTTTTCCTAAATTAACCTCCTTGAAAAGAAAATTGCTTTTTGTAATAATCACTGAGATTTCTACACTAACCAAACTAAATTAAGAATAATGTATATCTATTGATAGGCAGAAGCAGTGGGTTTGGAAAAGAAACTAGAAGGAGTAGAAAATGTTAAATACTTATTTTCTGTAGTTATATCCTTCATTAAACTTTAAGAGATGTTTTAAAAATAAACATCTTTTTCTGATAAAAGTTGACTTTGCTTACTCAGCTATCGAGAAAACCTAATATTTTCTTTTAATTTACATTTATGATACTTTAACCCAGATGGAAAAACATCAACTACACTTCTATACATGAGGCCAGCTTTGTCCCATTACTTTCCTTTTCACTTGTTTACTATAGCATTTAATTCTTAGAGTCTGCCTTGAGGGGTGTCTACTTAAATGAGCAATGTGGTGGTTAGAGGGGAAATGTAAGATAATGCTTTGAAAAAGTCACAGGGCTTTTATCCAGCTTGAACAAGAAAGAATCATTTATTCAGACCCCCTCCCCTCCAACTCTTGAAGTTTCTCATGTACTTTATTATATGAGAGCACAGTAATGGCACAGGTATTGAATTAAAAAAATAGAAGCTTCATTCCTTTCTAAAAGGTATCTGAAAAATCTTCTACATAAAACACTATATTAAATTGGAAATGTCAACAGAAGATACTATTAGTCATCAGATACCAACGTGACTTGTGAGAAAGACTAGTCTGTAGCAAAGTTCCAAAGCAATATGAATGAGAACCAGTTAGATAGCTCTAAAGCCTACACACAGGGTATAAACAGTAGGGAGAAAATTGCATAAAGAGAACTTCTTTGAAGACAGCTGTACTGCTTCTCATGCCTCTTCCAGTGGGAGGCGGTGGGAAGGGGCCTTTCAATGTTTGGCATGTGTTCCCTGGAGGTAGGGAGGACACCATAGACTTGAGCTTGATACTTCAGGAATCTGAAGGTTTAGGTTAAGACAGCAGTGAGAGGGAGGACAGGGCACACAAGAGAGCTGGCAAAGGAGGCAAGCTCTACTGACTCGGATATTAGCTGGGTGGGGGAGGGGAAGAGGGGCGAGGTGCAGAACACATAGCTCAGTGTTAATGAGATCTTACCCAGATGATGAAAATGTCCCCAACTTTAGACTGTGGCAATGGTTGCAGAACNAGGGAGGACAGGGCACACAAGAGAGCTGGCAAAGGAGGCAAGCTCTACTGACTCGGATATTAGCTGGGTGGGGGAGGGGAAGAGGGGCGAGGTGCAGAACACATAGCTCAGTGTTAATGAGATCTTACCCAGATGATGAAAATGTCCCCAACTTTAGACTGTGGCAATGGCTGCAGAACTCTGAAGGTAATTTTAAAAAGGTGAATTCTATGGTATGTCAATTATATCTCAATAAAGCTGCTTAAAAAAATGGACTTTTCCTGGTGGCTCAATGGTAAAGAATCCGCCTGCCAATGCAGGGGACATGGGTTTGATCCCTGGTCCACGAAGATTCCACATGCCGTGGAGCAATTGAGCCTGTGAGCCCGCAATCTGCAAATATAGAGCCAACTACTGACGTCCACGCACCTAGAGTCTGTGCTCCACAAGAGAAGTCACTGCTATGAGCAGCAACTGGAGAGTAGCCCCTGCTGGACACAAGCTAGAGAAAACCGGCTCAAAGAAATGAAGACCTGGTGCAGCCAAAAGCAAATTTAATTAAGTAATTACTTACAAAGCTGTTTAAAAAAATTCTACCTGGAGTACCACCTGAGGTTCCCAGAGTACTGACCAGAAGGAGGAAGAAACGAGGAAGCATTAGAAAAGGCAGTATGAGGGGAGAGGGAGCAGAAGAAGAGGAAGAAGAATTGGGTATTGGCTAGAAGGAAAAACTTTTTGAAGTGTCACATGAAGGATAGCTCCGGTGGAGGAACCCCATGAAAACACGAGAAAAACGGTCAGCCTTAAGCACACAATGAATCAGAGAGTGTGAAGCCATTTTATAACAAAAGGCTAGTAAAAAATTGTTTGCCTCTCGACCTTTCTTCCTACCCCCAGTTTAAATCCCGATGCAATCAGATACAGCAACTGGCAAATGGATGAGGAGATGAACAGCAAGAAGGGAGGCCAATCACACTGCTTCCCACTTACTGCTAATCCCAGCTGAGGGAAGGAACTGGTTCATCTTTGAATGAAGACCAAAATGTTAATTAATATAGAGACTAGACTTTTAATTATCGGAGAAAGTGAAGTCTGAAGTCTGAAAGAAGGAAAGAAAGAGTCAGTCACTCAGTCATGTCTGACTCTTTGTGACCCCATGGATCGTAGCCCAGCAGGCTCCTCTGTCCATGGGATTCTCTAAGCAAGAATACTGGAGTGCATTGCCATTCCCTTCTCCAGGGGTTCTTCCAGACCCAGGGATCAAACCTGGGTCTTCCACATTGCAGCCAGACACTTTACCATCTGAACCACCAGGGAAGCCCTAATTATCGGAGAAGGGGGAAGCTAAGAGTCGGACATGACTGAGTGACTAACACTTTCTTTCTTTCTTTCAGACTTTTACTTAAAGAAATAACATTATATTTTCAACATGTGTGACTGCAGTTATTATCCTCAAAGGATGAACAGAGAAGCATGAACTTGAGTTTCATATAAAGGCAAAAGAATAACTTCCCCTCTCGAAGGTGAAAGAGAGAAAGACAGGAAGCAGGGAGGGAAAGAAGGAGGGAAGGCAGAAAGAAAGGTGAGGGGCAAAATAAGATGCTTATGATTACCTATTGTAAAGCAAATGCTATATTCTCACACACACCATATTAAATATTAAGATACTAGTTTTTGTTGCTTAGTCGCAACGTTGGGTCCAACTCTTTGTGCTCCATGGACTGTAGCCTGCCAGGCTCCTCTGTGCACGGGATTTCCCAGGCACGAATACTGGAGTGGGTTGCCATTCTCTTCTCCAGGGGATCTTCCCCACCCAGGGATGGAACCCGTGTCCCCTGCCCTGGCAGGTGGATTCTTACCATGGAGCCACCTGGGAAGCTTCGAGATAGGTTTTTAAAAAATATTTTTTATTGTGGTAAAAAGTCTCCTAATATAAAACATACTATTTTAACCATATTTAACTGTACGGTTCAGGGGCACCAGGTACATTGACATTATTGTGCAACTCTCACAACCCATCACCTTCCTAAACTGAAACTGTCCTCATTAAACAGTAACTCCTCATTCTCCCTTCCAACTCCCTCTCCCAAATCCTGGCATCTACCAAGGTACTTTCTGACTGTATGAATTTAACTATTCTAGGTATAAAGAAATTGGTTTTTAAAATAAAATCTTCCCATAAATAAGAAAAATTAAAAGTAGTACAGCCACTATGGAGAACAGTGTGGAGATTCCTTAAAAAACTGCAAATAGAACTGCCCTATGACCCAGCAATCCCACTGCTGGGCATACACACCAAGGAAATCAGAATTGAAAGAGACACATGTACCCCAATGTTCATTGGGAGCTCGTATACACCCGTGGTGGATTCATGTCAATGTATGGCAAAACCAATACAGTACTGTAAAGTAAAATAAAGTTAAAAAAAAAAAAAAGTAACTACCAGACAACAGAATTTTTTCTGTCTACAAAAATTATACCTTTATTGCTTGATTCAGTCAGGTCTGATTTATATGTTATTAATCCTCTTTAAAAATTTAAAATTTGCCTATTTAGTGTAAGATCTGTATATATCTCTGGTTGGAATTTATTAGTCCACCAAAACATAGAAGGAATATATGTCTTTAGACGTAATATCATCTAGCTAACACAAGAGATTAGACACTTTAAATGTATTAACTTTGCTAGAAAAGAGGTTTACCATTTTAAAAAACTGCCTCAACCCTCTAATCACCCAGTCTCAAAATAACATAATGTTAAAGTGGTTTTCTAAAATTCAAGCAAATAACACAAAACTATTGATTATAAACTGTATACCAGCACCAAGTTTGGCAACTACATATCATCATCATTTCTCTCTGTTATTTTTATTCACCTTTACTATAGCTCTCCAGATCAGTAAGTCTGAAAGGAAAGAGAAGAAAGGGAATGAAAGAGATGCAGAAGTAGAAGAGGGATGCAACAAAAAGGAAGTAGAGAAATAATAAATCTTAAGAGGGAAAGAGTTATGAACATTCTAAAGAGTTTATTACTTTGTTTCCTTTGGACACATTATGAGATAATTTGGGGTGCAGATAAATGACTGGCATTATTTTACTATCAAAAAGGTCTCGCTTTACAATATACATAAGCATAAAATTCACTTTTACTTCCTTAAAAGTGGTAGGTTACATGAGAATCACATTGTTGGAAAGACTATCAAATAAATAATCAGAATCATCATTATGTTTTTCGTTAGTTCAGTCGCTCAGTCATATCTGACTCTTTGTGACCCCATGAATTGCAGCACACCAGGCCTCCCTGACCATCACCAACTCCCGGAGTTCACTCAAACTCATGTCCATCCAGCCATCTCATCCTCTGTTGTCCCCTTCTCCTCCTGCCCCCAAGCCCTCCCAGCATCAGGCTCACATCCATCCAGCCATCTCATCCTCTGTTGTCCCCTTCTCCTCCTGCCCCCAAGCCCTCCCAGCATCAGGCTCTTTTCAAATGAGTCAGTTCTTCGCATGAGGTAGCCAGAGTACTGCAGTTTCAGCTTCAGCATCAGTCCTTCCAATGAACACCCAGGACTGATCTCCTTCAGAATGGACTGGTTGTATCTCCTTGAAGTCCAAGGGACTCTCAAGAGTCTTCCCCAACACCACAGTTCAAAAGCATCAATTCTTGACACTCAGCTTTCTTCACAGTCCAACTCTCACATCCATACATGACTACTGGAAAAAACATAGCCTTGACTAGACGGACCTTTGTTGGCAAAGTAATATCTCTGCTTTTCAATATGCTGTCTAGGTTGGTCATAACTTTCCTTCCAAGGAGTAAGTGTCTTTTAATTTCATGGGTGCAATCACCATCTGCAGTGATTTTGCTGCTAAGTCGCTTCAGTCATGTCCGACTCTGTGCGACCCCATAGACGGAAGCCCACCAGGCTCCCCCATCCCTGGGATTCTCCAGGCAAGAACACTGGAGTATATTGCCATTTCCTTCTCCAATGCATGAAAGTGAAAAGGGAAAGTGAAGTCGCTCAGTTGTGTCCAACTCTTAGCGACCCCATGGACTGCAGCCTACCAGGCTCCTCCATCCATGGGATTTCCCAGGCAAGAGTACTGGAGTGGGGTGCCATTGCCTTCTCCAGCAATGATTTTGGAGCCCCAAAAATAAAGTCTGACACTGTTTCCACTGTTTCCCCATCTATTTTCCATGAAGTGATGGGACCGGATGCCATGATCTTAGTTTTCTGAATGTTGAGCTTTATGTTTTTGGTTAACATAGGTATTATTGTCATGACCTTAATACTGTGCCCACAGAGTTAGATAAAGTCACAAAAAGATTCTAATGATGTCATTTTAATCCTGAAGGATTTGTGGCACTCAGCAAATAGGAAACATATAAAAGTGATTCCAAAATGAACTAAACAGTAAACAGATTGACTTGAATCCACTCAAGTGATAGGACAACTTGTCTGGAGATTGACTAATGAACTTGGACCATTTAAATAGATTCTAAAGAAACAAAACTATAAGAGTACATTAGTTAGAGACAAATGAAAACAAAAACTCAACAGTCCAAAACTTATAGGATACAGCAAAAGCAGTTCTATGAGGGAAGTTTATAGCAATACAATCTTAGCTCAAGAAACAAGAAAAATCTCAAATAAACAACCTAACCTCACACCTAAAACAATTAGAGAAAGAAGAACAAACAAAACTTAGGCAGTTAGTAGAAGAAAGGAAATCATAAAGACGAGAACAGAAATAAATGAAATAGAGACAAAGAAAATATTCACAAAGATCAATGTAACTAAAAGCTGGTTCTTTGAAAAGATAAAATTGATAAACCTTCACGAAAAAAAGGGAGAGGACTCAAATCGAAATGAAAAAGAAGAAGTTACAACTGACTACACAGAAACACCAAGGATCAAAAGAGACTACTATGAACAACCGTATGCCAGTAAAACAGCCAACCTGGAAGAAATGGACAAATTCTTAGAAAGGGACAGTCTCCATATTGAACCAGGAGAAATAAAAAATATGAACAGACCGATCACAAGCACTGAAATTGAAACCATGATCAAAAACCTTCCAACAAACAAAGTCCAGGACCTGACGGCTTCACAGGTGAATTTTATCAAACATTTAGAGAAGAGTTAACACTTATTCTGAACCTTTCAGAAAGTTGCAGAGGAAGGAAAACTTCTAAACTCATTTTATGAGGCCACCATCACCCTGATATCAAAACCAGAGAAAGATAGCACAAAAGAAGAAAATTACAGGCCAATATCACTGATGAACATAGATGCAAAAATCCTCAACAAAATATTAGCAATTTGTATCCAATGATACATGAAAAAACTCATATACCATGATCAAGTAGGATTCATCCCAGGGATGCAAGGATTTTTCAACATCTGCAAATCAATCAGTATGATACACCACATCAACAAACTTAAGAATAAAAACCATACGATCATCTCAATAGATGCAGAAAAAGCTTTTGACAAAATGTGACACCCATTTATGATAAAAACTCTACAGAATGTGGGCATAGAGGGTACATACCTCGACATAATAAAGGCCATATATGACAAACATACAACTAGGTCATACCAATGGTGAAAAGCTGAACGCATTCCCTCTAAGATCAGGAACAAGACTAGAATGTCCACTCTTACCAGTTTTATTCAATATAGTTTTGGAAGTCCTAGCTACAAGGAATCAGAGAAGAAAAAGAAGTTAAGAGAACCCAAATTGGAAAAGAATTTAAATTTTCACTGCAGATGACATGACACTATACATAGAAGATCCTAAAGATGCTATCAGAAAACTACTAGAACTCATCAATGAATTTTGTAAAGTTAATACACAGAAATCTGTTGCATTTCTATACACTAACAATGAAAGATCAGAAAGAGAAATTCAAGAAGCAATCCTATTTACCACAGCATTAAAAAGAGTAAAATGCCTAAGAATAAACTTACCAAAGAAGACAAAAGACCTGTACTCTAAAAACTATAAGATGCTGATGAAAGAAATTGAAGAAGACATAAACAAATGGAAAGATATACCATGTTCATGGACTGGATGAATCAATACGGTCAAAATGACTATACTACCCAAGGCAATCTTCAGATTCAAGGTAATCCCTATCAAATTACCAATGACATTTTTCACAGAACTAGAACAAAAAAAATCTCAACACTTATACAGAGATGCAAAAGACACTGAACAGCCAAAGCAATCTCCAAAAAGAATAACAGAGCTGGAGGAATCAGGCTCCCTAACTTCAAACTGTACTACAAAGCCACAGTCACCAAAACAGTATGGTACTAGCACAAAAACAAAATAAAAATATAGATCAATGAAACAGGATAGAAAATCCAGAAATAAGCCCAAGCTGCTGCTGCCGCTGCTGCTAAGTCACTTCAGTTGTGTCTGACTCTGTGCGACCCCATAGACGGCAGCCCACCAGGCTCCCCTGTCCCTGAGATTCTCCAGGCAAGAACACTGGAGTGGGTTGCCATTTCCTTCTCCAATGCATGAAAGTGAAAGTGAAGACGCACAGTCATGTCCAACTCTTCGTGACCCCATGGACTGCAGCCTACCAGGCTCCTCCATCCATGAGATTTTCCAGGCAAGAGTACTGGAGTGGGGTGCCATCGCCTTCTCTGTAAGCCCAAGCACCTACAGTCAATTAATCTATGACAAAGGAGGCAAGACTACTCAATGCTGGAAAGACAGCCTCTTCAACAAACTGTGCTGGGCAAAGTAGACAGCCACAAGTAAAAGAAAATGAAATTAGACCATTTCTTAACTCCATAAACAAAAATAAGCTCAAAATGGATTAAAGACCTAAGTGTGAGACCAGACACTATAAAACTCCTAGAGGAAAACATGGGTATAACACTCTACGACATAAATTACAGTAACATCTTTTTCAATCCATCTCCCAGAATAATGGAAATAAAAGCAAATATGAAAAAACGGGACCTATTTAAACTCAAAAGGTTTTGTACAGCAAAAGAAACAATAAACAAAATGAAAAGACAACCCACAGATTGGGAGAAAGTATTTGCAAATGATGTGACCGATTAAGGGATTTGTTTCCAAAATTTACAGTTTATGACACTTAATAGCATCAAACAAACAACACACTCAGATGGCAGAGGAGAGGGATGTGTGCTCATCTCCTGCGAGAGCACCAAAATTGCAATTAGCTGTCGAACAACCATCAAAAGGAGGACACAGGAACCCACCAAAAAAAGATTCCCCGTGTCCAAAGACAAAAAAGAAGCTGCAGAGGAACGGTAGGAGGGGTGCAATCATGATAAAATCAAATCCCATACCCATCAGGTGTGTGACCCACAAACAATAATACCAAAACAAACAATGACTCAAAAAAAGGGCAGAAGATCTGAATAAACATTTCTCCAAAGAGGATATACAGATGGCCAATAGCACATGAAAAGCTGTTCCACATCATGAGTTATTAGAGAAATGCAAATCAAAACTACAGTAAGATATCACCTCACAACAATCAGAATGAAATGAAAGTGAAAGTCGCTCAGTCGTGTCCATCTCTTTGTGGCCCCATGGGCTATACATTCCATGAAATTCTCCAGGCCAGAATACCAGAGTGGGTAGCCATTCCCTTCTTCAGGGGATCTTCCCAACCCAGGGAATGAACCTAAGTCTCCCAAATTGCAGGCGGATTCTTTACCAGCTGAGCCATGAGGGAAATCGACAAGTAACAAATGCTGGAGTGGTGTGGAGAGAAGGGAGCCCCTCCCACACTTTTGATGAGAATGTAAATTAGTACAGCCACTAGGGAGAACAGTATGCTGCTGCTAAGTTGCTTCAGTCGTGTCTGACTCTGTGCAACCCCATAGATGGGAGCCCACCAGGCTCCCCTGTCCCTGGGATTCTCCAGGCAAGAACACTGGAGTGGGTTGCTGGAGAACAGTATAGAGGTTCTTTAAAAAGCTAAAAATAGAGCTACCATATGACCCTGCAATTCCACTCCTGGGCATCCATCCAGAGAAGAACATGATCTGGAAGGATACTTGCACCCCAATGATCACTGCAGCACTGTTTACAACAGCCAAGACATGGAAGCAACCTAAATGTCCATCAACAGAGGAATGGATAAAGATGCGGTACATACATGTATAGTGAAATATTACTCAACCATTAAAAGGAAGGGAATAATGCCATTTGCAGCCACATGGATGGACCTAGAAAGTGTCATACTGAGTGAAGTCAGACAGAGAAGGAGAAATACCATATGACATCCTCTATATGCAGAATCTAAAAAGAAATGATACAGATGAACTTACTTAAAAACAGAGACTCACAAACTTAGAAAACAAAGTTATGGTTGCTGGGGGGAAGAGATAGTTAGGGACTCTGGGAAGTCATGTACACATTGCTATATTTAAAATGGATAAACAACAAAGACCTATTCTATAGCACATGGAACTTTCCTCAACAGTTATGTGGCAGCCTGGATGCGAGGAGGGTTTGGGGGAGAACGGATACATGTATATGTATGGCTGAGTCCCTTTGCTGTCCACCTGAAACTACCACAACATTGTTAATTGGCTATACTCCAATACAAAATTAAAAGTTTAAAGTTTGGGGGAAGAAAAAAAGAAACACAACTGTAAGACCACATGTTTCAAGAACAAAGCCAACTATAAAACAAAGATGTGCCACTAGTTTGGAGCATAGAGACACACATCATTGTGTCTAAGGACTAGCTAAGGTCATTAAGAAATCACAGTGAGTTGAGGAAGCAATCCCCAAAGTTACAAACATCTTTAATTCAGGAAAATTTACAATGAATTTCATAAAATTTTAAGAGCAGAAAGCCCATGTATTAGTATCTGTACATATTTGGTATTTTAGCTGTTTATAATGTTTAAGAAAAATAGGTCAGAATAACAGATTTGCTTGTGATTCCAATTTAAATAATGTAACTGAGAAAATGATTTCAGGCTTATATCAATTCAGTTCAGTTCAGTTGCTCAGTCATGTCCAACTCTTTGCGACTCCATGAATCGCAGCACGCCAGGCCTCCCTGTCCATCACCAACTCCCGGAGTTCACTCAGACTCACGTCCATCGAGTCGGTGATGCCATCCAGCCATCTCATTCCCTGTCGTCCCCTTCTCCTGCCCCCAATCCCTCCCAGCATCAGAGTCTTTTCCAGTGAGTCAACTCTTCGCATGAGGTGGCCAAAGTACTGGAGTTTCAGCTTTAGGCTTATATAAAATATCACGAATACCACTGGAACAGAAAAGAACTTAAATCTTAGCATATTTACATGTTTCCACTCATTAGAGACTTCTTTAAGTACTCAGGAAGAATTTTGCGGGGGGGGCAGGGGGGAGGCGGGAGTGGTGGTAGTCAGTCAGACAATTGAAATAGTTGTAGAAGTCAAAAAATTTTAAATAAATGTTTCAGGGATTGAATCCATGCCCTCTGCAGTGGAAGCTGGACCACCAAGGAAGTCTCTAGAAGCCAATTTTTAACTGTATGAATGTAGTTTAAAACAATTAAGGCATTTTAACTAAGTTTGAAAATAGGATTATATACTCAATCAAAAGGTACCCTAAAAGTGACTACTAATCTTTTCTACAAGTAAAATAAAATAACTGACCTTAGGAACTTAACAACTAGGTTTTAGAATCTGTAATTTAATAAGAATATTCATTTAAAAATAATTTTCAATAAGCTTTGCTATATACAGTACATATTTTTTTAAAGTTAGCAGAAAAATCATTGTGATTCTGGATCAGACAAATTTTTCTTAGATACAACATCAAAATTACCCTTAAAAAATGGTTACGAGTTTGAACTTCCCTGGTAGCACAGTGGATAAGAAGAGTCTACCTGCCAATGCAAGAGACAGGGGTTCAATCCCTAATCCACACACGGCAACTACTGAAGCCAAGTCATTAGGAAAATGAAATTAAAACAATGAGATACTGCCACATAGCTATCAGAATGACTAAAATGAAAACAACTGACCATATTCAGTGTAGCCAAGGATGTGGAGAAACCGGAACTCACACACAACTAGTCCAAATGTAAAATGGTACCTTTGGGGAAACTAACAGCTTCATAAAAAGTTTAATATAAGCCTACTTACTATAGGATCTAGCCATTCCACTCCTAAGTATTTACCCCAAAGAAATGAAAGCTTTTATCTACACAAAGGGAACAGTTCTCAAAACTTTCTGAGATGTTCTTCCCAGGTTATAATCCTCAAATTCATCTTAGATAAAACATTCAATTTCTTAAAAAAATAAAAAGACTTCTATACAAATGTTCATAACAGCTTCATTTGCAGCAGCCCAAAACTGGAAACAAGCAACTGTCAACAAGTGAATGGATAAACTGATCTTAGTATATTCTCACAATGGAATATTAATCAGCAATAAAAGGAATGAACTAGTATTAATACATGCAACAACATGAATCTCAAAATAATTATACTGAGTAAAGGAAGCTAGATCAAGGAAAAAAAAACAGAGACAGTATGTGCTTTATAATTACATTTGTACAAAATTATAGAAAGTGACAACTATAGTTATGACAAACAGCTCAGTTGCCTAAGGATGGCACTGCGCCATGAAGAGGCAGGTGGGAGTGACTACAAGCAAGCGTGAGAAAACATTTGGGGATAATGGATACATTCCCTACCCTGATGATGGTTCACAGGTAGGTGCACACATAAGTCAAAAACTCAGCAAACTGTATACAATACGTATAGTCTATTGTAAGTCAGTTATGCCTCAATAAAGCTGTTAAAAAGAGAAAGCTAGCTAAACCTGACCAAAGCCAGGACAGCATTCCTTTTCTTTGTCCTGGGAAGCTAACTGCATTTTTTTTCCCCAGAAGAAACCAAGCCCAGACAACAAGCAACACATGCTTTAAAAAGAAAAAAATTTTTTTTTTCTAAAACAGGTCCAGGGGCAAATTAAGAATCGGGTCACACAGCAGGAGGTGAGTGGCAGGCCAGAGAGTGAAGCTTCATCTGCCGCTTCCCATCACTTGCCTTACCACCCTCTCCCTCACAACTGTCTTCCATAAAACAGGTCCCTGGTGCCAAAACGTTTGGGGACCACTATTCTAAAAGTTAGGAAGCCCTGGTGGCTCAGATGGTAAAGAATCCGCATGCAATGCAGAAGATCTGGGTTCGATCCCTGGGTCGGGAAGATCCCCTGGGGAAGGAATCTTAAAGTTAATTTCTCCCATTAAAATAAAATCTATTAGACAAAGAAATAAAAATCCACGGCTAGGCTAAATCTAAGATTTTCCCTCCTTAAACAGTCAAAGCATATCTAAGATGCTGTGTAGCTTATATTATTCAAGCTAGAATATGTGGCTTGATAACACAATAATTTTGTAAAAATCTTTATTCAAGATAGCAAGCTCTTGTTTTTCTCTCAACTTCTAATTTCCTAAAGCATTTAGACCTGAAAGTATAATTATGAAAATTATAGGCCATTTGAAATAATGTGAAATTATTTCTACCTTCTGTCAATCCAAAAAAAAATGGTCAACACCAAGTCAGATGTACACAAAGTAGTAACAACAAAGGCACAATTAGATCTCTTTAAGACTTAAAGCTAATCTCCCAAATAAAAAAAAAAAAAAGAAAAAAACAGAATATTTCTCTTCCATTAGGGCATACGTACAGATCGAGTAGTAGAGAAAAATGTTACTGCCCACTGTAATTAGAAAAAGACTAAGAAAGAGTTGAGATTTTAAAGAGAAAAAGAGATAAAAGTCAGTGAAGTTTTAATTGGACGTTGCCTCAAGGTAGCATGTGTCTAAACATTTTTATTGACGTTAGAGGAAAGCTTAATAGTTGTCAACTTTTCCATTATACTTTTCCAGTGAGAGAAGAGAAATTAAAACAAACCCAAGTCTAAATTGCCTTTCTGGGCCTCTGGCTCAAGTCAACTACTTATCTAGGTAGAAATCAATATGCCTAGTCCCTGTTTTTCAAAGGACAGCTTCAAAAAGCCAAAAGAAAAATTCCGGAACTCTTTTATCTCTCTGGATCATTTAAATTGAGGAGAAAAGTAAATTGAGGGGAAAATCTCTAGTTTCACATGTGTTATATTTTCCCTCACCAACTGGGATGTACCAACAGAAAACAATGTAATAGCAGAAGTTTAGTTTTGAAGCTCGGCTTTTCTGCATCACCTCTCCTCTCCACCCACTGACTTTCCTTATGGAACTCTTTTATCTCTCTGGATCATTTAAATTGAGGAGAAAAGTAAATTGAGGGGAAAATCTCTAGTTTCACATGTGTTATATTTTCCCTCACCAACTGGGATGTACCAACAGAAAACAATGTAATAGCAGAAGTTTAGTTTTGAAGCTCGGCTTTTCTGCATCACCTCTCCTCTCCACCCACTGACTTTCCTTACGATCACTGCTTTAGAATACCGGGTTGGTGGTCTTCAAGAAATGCAGACTTCGGGGCTTCCCTGGTGGCTCGGTGGTAAAGAATCTGCCTGCCAATGCAGGAGACAAGGGTTCCATCCCTGATGGGGGACGATCCCACATGCCAAGAGCAACTAAGCTCATGCATCACAACGATTGAGCTGTGCTCTAGAGCCCAGGAGCCGCAAGCACTGAGCCCAAGAGCTGCTGCTGAAGCCCGAGCACCTAGAGCCCGTGCTCTGCAACAAGAGAAGCCACAGCAATGAGAGGCCTGCTCTCTGCAACTAGTGAAAAGCCTGAGCAATGGCAAAGACCCAGCACAGCCAACATAAATAAATAATTGTTAGAAAAAAGAAATGTAGAATTCAAATGCCTCGGGATAAACAGCCAATAAAGGAAACAAATACGACAAGGCACAGAAGTCCATGAAAAAAAAATTCCTATTTGTTTTTCATACTGTAATAAACAAATTAACGTTGTAGGCAGAATTCAGAGATTGTCCTCAACATTCCTTTCATGTTGTGAATTTCCTATGGGGAGATACAAGACCAGGAGCTGGGAGTGGTCTCCAGGAGCTGATGGGATACTCCAACCAACAACCAGCAAGAGAATGGTCCTATGACCACAAGAAACTGAATTCTACCACCAACCAGTGAATGTGTCAAGGGACCGAGTCTCAGATGATACCATATTCCCAAGCTGACACTTTGATTTCAGTCTGGTGAAATCCTGAAAAAGGGAACAGGATCATGTGTACCCAGAATCCTGACAAACAAGAAGTGCAAGGTAATAAATGTGAGCTAAATTTGTAGCAACTGAAAGTGGAATTCCACTATGAATGAAAGTGTTGGTCGCTTAGTTGTGTCCAACTCTGCAACCCTATGGACTGTAGCCCACCAGGCTCCTCTGTCCATGGGATTCTCCAGGCAAGAATACTGGAGTGGGTAGCCATTCCCTTCTCCAGGGGATCTTCCCTACCCAGGTCTCCTGTGTTGCAGGCAGATTCTTTACCATCTGAGTCACCAGGGTACCCTGGGATTCCACTACAAAACAGTGACTAAAAATGGAGGAGAAGCTTTGGAACTGTAGTGAGCAGAAGCTGGAAGAATTGTGAGAAAGCCTAACTTGCCTCGAACAGATTTTTAATAGATGACTGGACTTCAACCTGAATATTGTTGGTGAGGGCTCAGAAAGAAACAAGGAACACGTTATTGGAAATTGGAAGAAGGGGAATCCTTATTACACAGTGGCAGAAATCTTATGACATTGCGGAAAGCAGAACTTCCAAGTGGCAAAACTGGACATATGATACGAAGGAGATTTCCAAGAGAAGTGTTAAATATGCTGTCCGGTTTACTCTTGCTCTTTACAGTAAAATCCAAAAAGAGAGACAGAAATAGAGGAAAGTCCTGTTAAAGAGGAAGCAATCAGGACTACATAATTCTGAAAGTACCCAGCCTTTCCAGATGGCAAAAGATGCCAAAAACCAGAAATGGTTGCCAAAAATGCAACAGACAAAAAATGACCTTCTGCTAAAATTTCAGAAAGGTCAAAAGGTCAGAGGATTCAGTCACAGAGAGGGCCCTGTCAAGATTTTAGGGGTCTCTGGTAAGCTTTAGAGTTTTCTCTTAGCCATCTCAGGAGGAGGTAAAGACAGAAAAAGGATTATTTTGAAGAGAAAAAAATAAAAATTCACAGGTGTAACTTCTGTCTAATGTAGTGAATCCCTGTGAAATCCACAGGAAACCCAAAGTTCCTGAGAAAATGGTTTCAGCATAAACACTGCCAGGCTGGACTAAAAGAAAGAATGTAAAATGGAAGGAGGCTGTTGGATGCAACATCAGTTCTCTGGCCAGGTCAAAGGCTGGTTGCAAGAAACCACTCAGCAAATATACACTACCATCCTAGGAAAGAAAAAGGACTTCCCTGGTGGGTCAGACGGTAAAGCATCTGTCTACAATGCGGGAGACGAACGATCCCTGGATTGGGAAGATCCCCTGGAGAAGGAAATGGCAATCCACTCCTGTACTATTGCCTGGAAAATCCCATGGACGGAGGAGCCTGGTAGGCTACAGTCCACGGGGTCGCAAAGAGTCGGACACGACTGAGCGATTTCACTTTCTATCCTAGAAAAAGGAAGACTGATTCAGAAGGCAGAACTGAGACTCAGAGGGCAGAGCTGACTGCCTTGAAGGATTATTCCCAGGCTTTGAAGCCCAACAACAACAACAACAACAAAAAGCCAATCTGCCCATCCGAATCTCAGAACTGTTATGGACAGTGGGACAGTGATGGACAGAGACTCCTTTTTGACTTTCCATCCTGCTGTTCTCCCTTCTGGACCAGAATGTCTGCAATAGTTATCCCAGGTGTGTCCCACCATTTTATGCTGGGAATGTCTGGAACAGTCTCTTTAGTTTTATAGTTTTACAGGTTCATGGGATAAGGGACACACAAGAGCCTCATCTATACCTAATGTAGATGATTTAGATGAGCCTTTGGACTTGGAGCTGATGTTTAATAGGATGAGAACTCTGGGAACCAAGGGAGGGGGTGTATTTCGCTTGCGAGTGAGTATATGGGTTCAGAGGCAAAACTACGTTAAGTAGAATTCTGATATAGCTCCCTAAATTCCTCTCCCCTTGGTATACCCTGGCATATATCTTAGTGTATATAATCATCCCTTGCATATGGATGGGACCAATAAATATCAAGGGATAGGAGCCCACTTGACTCAGCTGTGATATAGAACAGTGGTTCCCAACCTTTTTTGGCATCGGGGACCAGTTTCCTGGAAGACAATTTTTCCACGGATGAGGTTAGGGGGATGGTTCTGGGATGATTTGAGCATATTACATTTATTGTGTACTTTATTTCTATTATTATAACATCAGGTCCACCTCAGATCATCAGGCATTAGATTCTAGAGGTTGAGGACCCCTGATATAGAAGACTCTGTTGGAGCAAACTGGAAAGGAATTCAAAGACAGGGAGCTTTCCCTTGCTCACCCTGATGAAGCCAACAATCATGCCGTCANGAGCATATTACATTTATTGTGTACTTTATTTCTATTATTATAACATCAGGTCCACCTCAGATCATCAGGCATTAGATTCTAGAGGTTGAGGACCCCTGATATAGAAGACTCTGTTGGAGCAAACTGGAAAGGAATTCAAAGACAGGGAGCTTTCCCTTGCTCACCCTGATGAAGCCAACAATCATGCCGTCAACTGCTATGGAGGGGACCACATGGCAAGGAGTCGATGGTTAGACCGTTGAGTCGAAAGCAGACCTCAGCTGACAGCCAGCAAGAAAATGATAAATTTAGACTTTACAGCTGCAGGGAATTGAGTCCTACCAAATAATTAGAGAGCTCAGAAGAAGACCTCCAAGCCTCAGTTGATATTCCAGCCTGGTGTGACCCTTAGCAGGGGACCCAGTTAACCTGCACCTGAGTTCCTGACCCACAGGAACTTAATAAAATGTGTTGTTTGGGGCTTCCCTGGTGGCTCAGTGGTAAAGAATCTGCTTGCCCATGCAGAAAGCGTGGGTTCTATCCTTGATCTTGGAAGATCCCACATGACTCAGAGCAACTAGGCCCCTGCGCCACAACTACTGAGCCCACATGCTGTAAATACTGAAGCCTGTGCGCCCTAGAGCTCACGTTCCACAAGACAGGAGCTCCTGCTTGTTGAGTCGAAAGCAGACCTCAGCTGACAGCCAGCAAGAAAATGATAAATTTAGACTTTACAGCTGCAGGGAATTGAGTCCTACCAAATAACTAGAGAGCTCAGAAGACGACCTCCAAGCCTCAGTTGATATTCCAGCCTGGTGTGACCCTTAGCAGGGGATCCAGTTAACCTGCACCTGAGTTCCTGACCCACAGGAACTTAATAAAATGTGTCGTTTGGGGCTTCCCTGGTGGCTCAGTGGTAAAGAATCTGCTTGCCCATGCAGAAAGCGTGGGTTCGATCCTTGATCTTGGAAGATCCCACATGACTCAGAGCAACTAGGCCCCTGTGCCATAACTACTGAGCCCACATGCTGTAAATACTGAAGCCTGTGCGCCCTAGAGCTCACGTTCCACAAGACAGGAGCTCCTGCTCACCGAAACTAGAAAAAAGTCCTCATAGCAATGAAGACCCAAGCACAGCCAAAGATAAATAAAATCAGATTATAATAAATGTGTTGCTTGAAGCTACTAACTCTATGGTAATTTGTTATACAATAAAAACAATAGAAAACAAATACAACCAGGGTACAGATTTTGAAGAAAATATAAGAAAGTAAGTCCTGTTATTACACTTCTAAAGTTTTCAGGACAATGCTTTCAGACCATTAAAGTGGATCTCATAAGAGAGGGAACATGCTGAGTAAATTAAGCTTGTCTTTCTAGACATCAAAGTTTATACAAACCTGTTACTTCATGTTTTAATTGACAAAGCAATGTGCACTGAGGTGCCTTTATCATACACTGTTTGTGATATAATGTTAGGTGATCCAGAAAAGTGGACCAAAGCTCACCGGACTCAGAAGTGAATGACTAATATAAGCAAGACAAATAGTGCCAGTTTATTAAAGAGGCTCTTGCTATAATATTTTCCTGATTTTCCACTAGTTAGCATTCTCAAGATCAGGCAATACTTCTACAGTTACAATCTAAATAAGCAGCAAGAAGTCAGCTATTAGAGGTGTTAGAAGGCAGAAGGCAACAAACTCTACCTAACTGGCAAATAATGGGGTGGCCAGAAAGTTCTTTTGGGTTTTCCCCTACGATCTTATGGAAAAACCCAAACCACCTCAACACTAAAAGTTGAATACTGAAGGAGAAAGTGATGTTTGTCCTCTCCTCCTGAGGTTTCTTACAAATCTATCCAAATCTACTGAATCTAAAAATCGGGGGTAAATTTATACTGCACTATGAAATAAAGCAGTAGATGTCATTCTGTATTAATGTGGACAAATCAATTTTGACTCTAGATAAAAATAAATCAAGAGTAAGCCCAAATAACTGCACAAGTCACAGATGAAGCACAATAAACCTACACACGCTCCAGTAATTACAAAAGTAATTTCAACTTGATGTTTGGAGACAGGTGAAATTCTATTCAAATTGCTCCATCCTAAAAGTGATTTTGACATTACCAATTTCCATTTTGAAATATTTTAAAAATTGAAATGTGGTATAAAACATCTAATTACCTAAAACAATAAATTCAATAAATCTAAAATACTAAGCAGTGACACAAGAGATATTCATATTGAGTACTGCTGTTTATTATGCCATTTTTATTTTATCTAATATCATTGTGACAACTAAATGAGACTATTGCTTACACCTGAAATGACATGACTTAAAAAAACTTATCAACCCAATCCCATGTGGTAGGGTATTCCTTTATTTTGTGACAATCCAAATAACTCCATAAAGATGTGTTTCTCAAGGTGTGGTTTCCATATTTAATTTTTATTTTAATTAAATTAGCTATACAGTGCTCTTGTGCAACTGTCATAGAAAAGAATCACTAATATGCAAATGTTATGGAGCCTTTTTCACAGGAGAAGATAAAGGAATTCATGTTTATAGACAAATAATGGTAAAATCATTTTGGGGTAAATTATTCAAATTGAATACTAATGTATTACAGGTTAGGATAACCTAGAATAATGTACTCCCCTCTACAAGTCACTTGCCAAAATTCTGAGTTTAATTTCAGATTACATCACACCATCTCTTTTAACACTAATCAATGCCAACATCAAAATTAATTTTAACTCATATAATCTCCATCTATTCTCATAAAGCTAGAAGCGTTCTCTACATCCAGTTTTTATTGAAGAATGCATCTGCTGCCAAGACTTTACCTAATCACCTCAGGGCAGATTATTCCTAAATCTATCTCCAGCCTTGAGAAAGCCCTGTTCCAAGTTCTAGATTTTTAAATTTAACTATGTACTGTACTTTTTTTTGGCCTGGGTACTCTTGTATCAAATTCAATACGTTTAGGGAGTCCCCTGGTGATCTAGTAGTTATTCTTTCACTGCCATGGACCAGGTTCAATCCCTGGTCAGGGAACTGAGATCCTGCAAATGGAGTGGCCAAAAAACCCTAAAATAAAATAATCTTTTCCTCCAAATCAGCCAATCTCATTATTCCAAGCAGACTAAGCCTAGCACTATTCCTCTAGCTAGCAGGCTCCAAGTCTCTTCTTTGACTTTTTTTTTTTCTCTCTTTCACCTTTGTCTCCTCACTAAGAATTGCTGCTTATTCATTCTCAATCTCTCTCAAATTAATCTTTCAAGTCTCANCTTTTCCTCCAAATCAGCCAATCTCATTATTCCAAGCAGACTAAGCCTAGCACTATTCCTCTAGCTAGCAGGCTCCAAGTCTCTCTTCTTTGACTTTTTTTTTTCTCTCTTTCACCTTTGTCTCCTCACTAAGAATTGCTGTTTATTCATTCTCAATATCTCTCAAATTAATCTTTCAAGTCTCATAAAGCGGAGGAAGGCAGATGAAGAAGATACAAGAATGAGTGTTAAGGTCTTCCAGGCAAAGGAATACCCTGTAAACCTGAAAACAGATAAGAAACAGGGGTGGTGTTCAAATTCTGTAATGGGGAGGGGAGACATGATGCAACAGCAGTGAGTAGAAGCCAGATCACAGAAGGCGTTTTGTGGTTCGGCTAAGCAGCTTGAATTTTATACTGCAACCTATGAGGAGGCAACAGCAAATATCAGGGTGAGGTGTAAAGTGACAAAATTTGAATTCTCAAAGGATCATTTTAATTAGAGAATGGAACCAACAGAGGTCTAGTGAGTAGAAGCCAGATCACAGAAGGCGTTTTGTGGTTCGGCTAAGCAGCTTGAATTTTATACTGCAACCTATGAGGAGGCAACAGCAAATATCAGGGTGAGGTGTAAAGTGACAAAATTTGAATTCTCAAAGGATCATTTTAATTAGAGAATGGAACCAACAGAGGTCTTAAACTATAGATTGGGAAATGGTTAGTATGTAAATGATAGACAAAATCATGAGTTTGGATAAAGTCACCCAGGAAGAGGGACTTCTTATTAAGAAGAAAAAGAGGCAAGTACAGAAACCTGGAAGGCACTAGCATTTAAAAATTATAGGAGGGAAAAGAGCTTGCAAATGTACCTGTAAAAGAAACAGCCAGATAAATAAGAAGATCCAATCTCCCAATTCCTCCCCTCCCTTTCCCCCTTGAAATCCATACACTGATTCTCTAGGTCTCTGTCTCTCATTCTGCTTTGCAAATAAGATCAACTTTCTTCTTAAAGCAAGTTATAAACAATTCTTATCTTAAGGGACATTGGCAAGAGTTAAATGAGAAACATACGGCTCAGGACCTAGTATGCAGCATTAATAACTGCCCTTCATCATTGTCCTTCTCAAACCACATAGGAAAGTCATGCAACGTGAGAACATATGTATTTGGCTCTCTGGATGTCATCGGTAATTTTATCCTAAGAAGTTTTAGTCCAGTAGGATAGGAAGCAATTGGTGCTGAATTTTAAATGTAGTCAAATTTCTAGAAACTTGGTTGGTGACAGGAGTAAAGTTAGGACGATAAATTTGAAGGTGAGGATGGATGTTTGCTCTGACTTTAAATTATAAGGGACCCTGTGTATATGTTGAGGGAAAGAACCAGTCAAGAGGCTGAAGGTACAAGAGGAGGTGCATGAGTAGTAGGCAAGGTCACAAAGGAACTGATTACCCTTTAGATGTTTCATCAGGTCCACTGAAGTCAAATGGAAAGTAGCATGTGAGCAGACAGAGGAAAGTCATGAGGAAGACTTCTTGCCTAAGGGTCTTCGGGGCTGAGTGATGCACTCCCTGTGACTTGTTTCAAAATGCTTGGTACACATGTGCATTTGCTTACATACTGCAAAAAGTGACTTTCTTTCGGGGTGTTTCAGGAATCTCTAACTCCCCTGCTAATTCTCATATGTAATAATATTAAAAATCATTGCACTAAACATCTTCAGACAAAGCTTTAACTCACAGTTCCAATAACTCCTATAATCATCCTGAAATTAATCAATTTTAAAAGAGGAGCAATCAGTGTCAGGCTTTCTGAATGAAGCAAAGATCAGCCAGTTGAGTACTTCCTTCCAAGTTAATCCTTGATTTCTAGCAATTAGAGGCTCTTTAACTAACTAATGACAAAGGGCTATTTCAAGTGGGACCCTTTCAGTGTAGAAAACTAGCAAACGAAAACAAAGGGACTGCTGGAGTTGCAGTCTCTGAGTGCAGGATCGCACATCACATCGTAATGTAAATAAGGGTCTCTGAGTACAGGATCACACAGCACCTCGTAATGTAAATAAGGGTCCCTACGTGTCTCTTTCATGGTTATCCCTGGAGTCAGAAGTCAGCTTCTCAGTAAACTAGTGAATACCACAAAAAAGAAAGACATACAGATACAGAGAATAAACTTGTGGCTACCAGTGGGGCAAGGGAAAGGGGCGGGGGCATGACAAGGGTAGGAGATTAACAGGTACAAACTGCTATGTATAAAATAAATATGCTACAAGGATATACTGTACAACACAGAGGACTAGAGCCACTAGTTTGGAATACAACTTTTGGAAATTGTGAACCACTATGATTGTATACCTGAACCTTGTAAAATATTGTGTATCAACAAACCTCATAAAAAATTTTTAAAAAAGCTAGAAGAAGAGTTAAATACATTAGGAGAGAATGAGATGATCCACTCACATCACATCGTAATGTAAATAAGGGTCTCTGAGTACAGGATCACACAGCACCTCGTAATGTAAATAAGGGTCCCTACGTGTCTCTTTCATGGTTATCCCTGGAGTCAGAAGTCAGCTTCTCAGTAAACTAGTGAATACCACAAAAAAGAAACAGACATACAGATACAGAGAATAAACTCGTGGCTACCAGTGGGGCAAGGGAAAGGGGCGGGGGCATGACAAGGGTAGGAGATTAAGAGGTACAAACTGCTATGTATAAAATAAATATGCTACAAGGATATACTGTACAACACAGAGGACTAGAGCCACAAGTTTGGAATACAACTTTTGGAAATTGTGAACCACTATGATTGTATACCTGAACCTTGTAAAATATTGTGTATCAACAAACCTCATAAAAAATTTTTAAAAAAGCTAGAAGAGTCAAATACATTAGGAGAGAATGAGATGATCCACCAACTAGATTATTTAACCACTCATTAATTCATTTATTTAAATATTTGTTAAAACTATTATGTGCTATTCATTGGTAGGTGCTCTATTTTTATTCATTAAATCAACAAATATTTATTGAGTTCTCTCTATAAGCCAGACATTCTTTTAGACACTGAAGAAACAGCAGTGAATAGCAAACAAAAACATCAAGTCCCATGGAGTTAGAGTATTAATACTAGAAGAGAGAGACAATAAGTAAACAGAAAAGCATCTAGCTATAAAAGTTATACAGGAAAGTAACTCCACAAAGATGGTTAATGCATACCAGAGAGGTAAAAGAGTACATTTTATGAAATGGTTTATCCAAGAACACACACGAAATTACTGACATTGTTTAAAAAAAAAAATACATATACCAACTCAAATCTCAAATATTACATATTCATAAGAATTTTGGTTATACTCATGAGTATTATATACTCTTAACAATCACTAAATTTTGGTTCTTTCTACTTATAACTCTACAGAATAAGGAAACTGTCAAAATGGACAATAAGGAAACTTTTTTCAATATCTGCAAAAACAGGAAAGAGAATAATCGAATCCTGTTTGTCCTGTTGCACAAACTTTACAAGTTTTTTTCTCTAACGCAAAAAAAAAAAAAAAAGAAAGAAAAACACCCCACCCCCCAAACCAAAATACCACAAAAACTAAAAAACAAAACAAAAATCAAACCAGTCAAGATTTGGCTTCTGAAATGAGTAAATGGACAGACTGACTATATTAAGCAAGAGACACTTAGCCCTTTAACAATTCTTTTGGGTAGCAGNAAAAAAAAAAAAAAAAAGAAAAAGAAAAACACCCCACCCCCAAAACCAAAATACCACAAAAACTAAAAAACAAAACAAAAATCAAACCAGTCAAGATTTGGCTTCTGAAATGAGTAAATGGACAGACTGACTATATTAAGCAAGAGACACTTAGCCCTTTAACAATTCTTTTGGGTAGCAGAGGAAATTACTGTTGTTGCAACAATTCTGTGAGGTAGATACTATGACTATTCCATATTACATATGAGGACCAGAGATTAAATAAACTGCCAAAGATCACACAGCCAGTAAATTGTGGAGTTGGGATGTGAACTCAAGTGCTATGATTTCATCTGAAAATGGGGGTTGCTGAATTAACATATATGTAACAGTCTTTGAACATGTGCCTGGCACATAATAATTGCTTAATAAACATTACTCATTAGTATCAAAAGTTAGATTAGAGAGATTCCATTGAAAGAAATACCAAAAAATGAGCTGGATTTTTCAGTCTTTCCGGCAGTTCAAGGATGGAAATTTCATAAAGGAGAATGTACACTGCATTTACAAGTATAGTAGCCACTAGCCTGAGATGGGCTTACCCTACAGATGCAGAAAGAAAATACAAGTTCTTTGATCTTTCAAATATCTAATACAAAGGAAAAATTTAACGTAAAAGAGGAAAAAGGCAATGCTTGCTCTTTTTGGTTAGTAAACATGCTGAAACTCCCTTAAAATTCAGATAAGGAAAAGAGACAATTCTGGAAGCCTTCCATATTCTAAGGGCTTTCATTTATTAGGAGGAGTGGAAAGACGGCAATAGGAAGAAACCCAAGATTCAACTTGTCACGACATCACATTTCTATCAATATATCCTTAAACACATTTTCTAACATCTCTGATTATTACATTTGGATGAAGCAGAGCTTTTCTAAGAGTAATGCTGGTGGTGAGAGGATGTCTGCGGCTAAATTTCAGAAAACTGAATTTCACAGCAAGTAAGTTGTTCTTGTTGTTCAGTCGCTACACACGCTAAGTCGCTTCAGTCATGTCTGACTCCGTGACCCTATGGACCGCAGCCCACCAGGCTCCTCTGTCCATGGGATTCTCCAGGCAAGAACCCTGGAGTGGGTAGCTATGCTGTCCTCCAGGGCAACTTCCTGACCCAGGGATTGAATCCGCATCCCTTCTGTCTCCTGCAGTGGCAGGCAGATTCTTACCACTAGAATCACCTGCTAAGTCACGTTCAGATCTCTGGGATTTCATGGACTGTAGCACACCAGGCTCTTCTGTCCACTGTTTTCTGGAGTTTGCTCAATTCACATCAGTTGAGTCTGCAGTGCTATCTAACCATCTCATCCTCTGCCACCCTCTTTCTCCTTTGGCCTTCAATCTTTCCTAGCATCAAGCTTCAGCTTCACCTACCACCACTTTCCCTAAAAGGGCTTCCCCCATAGCTCAGCTGGTAAAAGAGTCTGCTGGCAGTGCAGGATTCCTGGGTCGGAAGGATCCCCTGGAGACGGAAACGGCACCCCACTCCAGTACTCCTGCCTGGAGAATCCCCATGGACAGAGGCGCCTGGCAGACTACACCCCTTGGGGTCGCAAGAGTCGGACACGACTTAGTGACTAAACTACCACCAGTTTCAGCTTCAGCATCAGTCCTTCCAATGAGTACTCAGGACTGATTCCTTTAGGATAGACTGGTTTGATTTCCTTGCAGTCCAAGGACTCTCAAGAGTCTTCTCCAACACAATTCAAAAGCATCAATACTTCAGCACTCCACCTTCTTTATGGTCCGACTCTCATATCCGTACGTGACTACGGGAAGAACCAGCGCTTTGACTACACAGACCTTTGTCAGCAAAGTGATGTGTCCACTTTTTAATATGCTGTCTACATTTGTCATACCTTTTCTTCCAAGCAGCAAGTGTCTTTTAGGTACAGTCACTGTTCGCAGTGATTTTGGAGCCCAGGAAAAGAAAATCTGTCACTGCTTCCACTTTCTCCTCTTTTATTTGCTATGAAATGATGGGACCAGCTGCCATGATCTTAGTTTTATTAAATGTTGAGTTTCAAGCCAGCTTTTTCACTTTACTCTTTCACCCTCATCAAGGCTCTGTTTTAAATTCTTTCAATGTTCCTGATTAGGTCATGGAGAAAGTTCCAGTTTAGCACTAGTGAGTTTTATTTGCTAATCTCCCCTTTCAACAAATACAGACATGTCCTAAGCATGGAGCATTGCTGCACAGGCAGGCCACTCTATTATAGCTTGTATTTAATGACATTATTATGCTTTCAGGTTTCAAAATGATATTGACTTTTCCACTTAGTCTCTATTGGCAGGACATTTTACTGGTTTTCCATTTAAGAAAATAATACAGATTTAAGATTTTGTTTTTTAAACAAATTCAAACATAAAAATGAGATATTTAAAAATATTAAGTAAAGAGCATTGGACTGTAGCCTACCAGGCTCCTCCCTCCATGGGATTCTCCAGGCAAGAGTACTGGAGTGGGTTGCCATTTCCTTCTCCAGGGGATCTTCCCGACCCAGGGATCGAACCCTGGTCTCCTGCATTCCAGGCAGACACTTTAACCTCTGAGCTACCAGGGAAGTCTGTTAAAGAGCATTAGGATATGACAAAGATCATGATGGTAGTACACAGATGAATAAAGCACAGGAAACACAAGCTTAAACAAATTCTCTTCTTGAGGAAAAATTGATGACTTAGATGGTGCAGTTAATGGGTTCATCAACACTTATGGGTTATCTGTGTAGGAGAACAGAGCAAAAACATTCTAGAACCTATTTCTCCAGATTTCATGACTCATAACTAAACTTCAGAACCTCCTGTCTAAACAGTCAACATTGCTGACATTATGAAACAAACTATACCTCAATTAAATTCAATATTAGAATTACATCACAATATAGCTATTTCTATACATTTTATGTTTCCCTATATAACAGAATTTTTACAAGATGCTTTCCCATAAATCAATGCATAGCTCTATCTTCTTTTGTGGGTCCAAATCCAGGCAGAGCAGTTCCCCTTCTGGGAATTACAGAAAGAACTGAATTGAGGCTCACAAAAGAGAGAGATGGTGAATTTCACTGGAACTGAATTGGCCTTATCGTGTAAGTAAGAGGTAATTCTTCCTAATTACCCCTTGTTTCCAAGGCAAAGTTAAAGAAATGGGAGAGGAAGAACCTGAAAGCGGCTCCTCTATATTTAATGTCACACTGGAATTCCCGCCACTCCTTCCTAATTATGTAAGACATGTATCTGGGTTTCCCTCCTCAAAATTAAAGAAAAATAGGGGTTCAGCATAGAAGGAGTGCATGGTCAAGGCAATGGGGCATCTTGAATTTTCATTTAATGCTTTGGAAACTATAGGCACAAAAAATGATATACTATGTACACTTTGAATCTTCATTGATTCAAACAATAATAACAGAATTACATAACCTGAAGCACTAATAATACATATTAAATCTTTCAGTTCCCATCGCTGTTTCTATCACACATTGTACTCCTGCTTCCCTTCACGCCTAATGTTTCTGAGCCTAGGTATCTCCAGGGTTCACTGGGACAAAATGGGTCTACCCTTTTCTATATTTCTATCTATACAGCTCAGTTGGTAAAGAATCCGCCTGCAATGCAGGAGACCCTGGTTCAATTCCTGGGTCGGGAAGATCCCTGGAGAAGGGATAGGCTACCCACTCTAGTATTCTTGGGCTTCCCTTATGGCTCAGCTGGTGAAGAATCTGCCCACAATGTAGAAGACATTGGTTTGATCCTTGGGTTGGGAAGATCCCCTGGAGAAGGGAAAGGCTACCCACTCCAGTATTCTGGCTTGGAAAATTCCATGGACTGTACAGTCTGTGGGGTCACAAAGAGTCAGACATGACTGAGTGATTTTCACTTTCACTTTTCTATCCTGCTCATTTTCTGAGCTTGATTTCTTCTACTTTGCTTTCTCAGATGCCTTTGCTCCAAGGATCATTTGTTAAAATTTTAACTTTTTCTAGAAACAGATGCCCCCTCATCTGTTCTCTTTATTGTGCATACGTGCTTAGTTGCTTTAGACATGTCCAACTCTTTGGGACCCTATGGACTGTAGCTGGCCATATGGACTGCAGCCCGCCAGACTCCTCTGTCCATGGGATTCTCCAGGCAAGAACACTGGAGTAGGTTGCTGTGCCCTCCTCCAGGGGATCTTTCCAATCCAGGGATGGAACCCATGTCTCTTACATCTCCTGCATTAGTAGGCGGGTTCTTTATCACTAGCACTGCCTAGGAAGCCCTTTAACATTTTAATTTCTTTACTATCATTTAAGCAGAGACTTAAGATATTAAGTTGATAAATATGTTCAACCTTCTTAAACTGGATGTAATTTACACACAAACAATTCTATTCTCATTTTAGGAAAAGTTCACAGACTTAATTATCACAGGGCAAAGAATAAAGAAGTATTTTGAAAAAAAAAATTTTAAGGGCATTAATGTCCATGTTGCCAAATTCCATGATCCTCGTCTTATACTCTCTCTAATAGGTATCAGTTCAGTTTAGTCGCTCTGTCATGTCCGACTCTTATATAGCCATGTTATTTATCAAATCAAAAACTGAATTTCATCTACTAAACCTCTCCTCCAGCATTCTCCATTTTGAAATGGAACTGAGCCAATTACTCAGGCCACAAACTTTGGAGTCACCTGACTTCCATCTTTCCCTCATATTCCATATCCAATCAGTTAGAAAATCCTGTTAGCCCTACTTTCAAAATATATCTTGACTATATCTGATAAGTTTCAAGACCTCTATTGGTTCCTCTATATAGTTTAGAACAGTGCTGTCCGGCAGAACTTTCTGTGATGATGGCTGTATCTTACATTTGTGTTTCCAGTATGATAAAGTCAACTGCCACACGTGACCCCTGAGCCCTTGAAATGCGGCCAGTGCACAAGAGGAACTGAGTTATTTACTTTAGTTTTAAAGTAAGTATTGGCCATTCTGCTTTTAGAATTTCTATTTAGGTAAGTTTAATAACTTTTATTATTAATCATGTCATTAACTGATACTGAAAACTTTTTTTCATGTGGACCAGTCCTTTGGACAGCAAGGAGATCAAATCAATCAACCTTAAAGGAAATCAACCTTGAATATTCACTGGAAGGACTGATGCTGAAGCTGAAGTTCCAATACTTTGGCCACCTGATGAGAAGAGCTGACTCATTGGAAAAGACCCTGATGCTGGGAAAGACTGAGGGCAGAAGGAAAAGCAGGCGACAGAGGATGAGAGGGTTGGATGGTATCACTGACTCAATGAACATGAGTTTGAGCAAACTCTGGGAGGTAGTGAAGGATAGGGAAGCCTGGTGGGCTGCAGTCCATGGGGTTGCAAAGAGTTGGACACAACTTGGTGACTGAACAACGACTAAAATACATGTCAGCATTAACATGTAGTTCAGAAGGATATTCGAACTTGTTAGCGAATAAGAAACTGGATGACAATCTCTTACTTCCACAAGTAATTAAATCTTAAGTAAGCAGTGCAATTATATTCCTAATAGATTTCTTTCTTCATTCAAAAATGAATAATTTTAAAGTCTGTTTATGAAGAACGTTTCAACTTTCTTAAACCTATACCTACATTTTAGCAGTCTATTGTCAGAGGCATTTCCAAAATCAACAATCCCTTATTGGAATTTCATTCTTCATTAAAGGACTCTTCTGTTTAAATCCATGGCCAACATAGCACATGGTCAGGAATGGTGGCTCAGACAGTAAAGAATCTGCCTGCAATGCAGGAGACTTGAGTTCAATCCTAGGGAAGATATCCCAGAGAAGGGAATGGCAACCCACTCCAGGATTCTTGCCTGGAAAATCCCACAGACAGAGGAGCCTGGAGGCCTACAGTCCACCGGGTCACAAAGAGTTGGACATGACTGAGCACCTAGCAACATACTACAACCGTCATATTAGGAAATGAATTATGATGACTTTTGTTCCACTGTAAAATCCCAAAGTGATTACATTTATCCGATAATTCCAACTGGTTTTTCACATGAATTGACTCTTTAATTGACCATGGCAGAAGTATTCTGTCAAACATGAAGGAAATTCATAAATGTCAAACCAAAAAATAACTTCATTGAGAAAAGATGAAAGTTCTTATGGTAAATAAGGTGACCCTTTTTGAAAAAGAGTAACAATTTGAAAAATCAACCATATAATAGTATAGACAAAGACTCTTATGAAAAGAAATTTGCAATATTGCAACAACAAGCAACTCTTTAATAGATCCGGTGTGATTCCCTTGGGAGAGGACTCTTAGAAGTTTGCCCCTGGTTTCCTCCAGGCTTTGTCTCATTGCCTTTTTCCCCTTTGTGGATTTTGCTTTGCACCCTTTTGTTGTGATCAATCTATTCTGTTGAGTCCTGTGAGCTATCCGAACATAGTATGGAACTTGGGTTGATCGTGGGAACCCCCAACACATCAGCCAGTGAGGTATCTACAGGCAATATCTGGAATTGTGGCAGCTATATTTATGGTAAATACTGGAGTATAAGCCTTAAGGATTCAAGATAATATTCAGACGAACAGCAGGCTGAAAAAACAACCCCACGAACCTTATAAAATGCATGACTGAGCCACTGAACAAACCTTTGAACCTTCTACCTTATGTTTGCATGCATGCTCAGTCACTTCAGTCATGTCTGACTCTTTGTGACCCCGTGGACTCTAGCCAGCCAGGCTCCTCTGTCCACAGGATTCACGAGGCAAGATACTGGAGTGGGTTGCCATTTCCTCCTCCAGGGGATCTTCCCAAGCCAGGGATTGAACCATCGTCTCCTGCACTAAAGGTGGATTCTTTACCCACTGAGCCACCTGGGAAACCTCCACCTTATGTTTAGCATTTTAAAATAAATCATCATTTGTAAGGGAAAGAGGAAATGGCATCCCGCTCCAGTGTTCTTGCCTGGAGAATCCCAGGGGCAGCGGAGCCTGGTGGGCTGCCGTCTATGGGGTCACACAGAGTTGGACACGACTGAAGCAACTTAGTGGCAGCAGCAGCAAGGGAAAGAATCTACGTAAGTACTATTCCAAGCTTTCTGAAGAACTGCTTAGGTAAGAGTAAAATAGAGTTATCTGAAGACATTACTCTTGGGAGGTTTTAAATTTTAATTTCTCCAGGAAAGCACAAAAGAAATGCATCATGGTCATTTTTTTTTTTTACCTGAAAGAACTTCTGGGCCAATCCAATAGTAAGGTTTGAGAGGGCCTATATTTCAGTAGTGGAAAAGGCAATGGCACCCCATTCCAGTACTCTTGCCTGGAAAATCCATGGATGGAGGAGCCTGGTAGGCTGCAGTCCATGGGGTCGCTAAGAGTCGGACATGACTGAGCAACTTCACTTTCACTTTTCACTTTCATGCATTGGAGAAGGGAATGGCACCCCACTCCAGTGTTCTTGCCTGGAGAATCCCAGGGACGGTGGAGCCTGGTGGGCTGCCGTCTATGGGGTCGCACAGAGTCGGACACCACTGAAGCAACTTAGCAGCAGCAGCAGCATATTTCAGTAGATTTCATTGTCCCTTTCAAGTTGCTGAATTTTCTGGCATAAAATCATTGATAATATTCATTTATTATTCTTTCATTAAGTGCAGAATCGGTTGCAATGTCACTTCTCTCATTCCTTACATCAGTAGTTAGTGTCTTCTCTTTTTCCTGATCAGTCTGGCTAGAAGTTTATACATTTAACTGGTTTTTTTCGAAGAACCAACTTTAAGTTTCACTGATTTTCAATCCTTTTTTTCCTTTTTGTTTTGTTTGATTTTTCCTCTGACCTTCATACTTTCCTTTCTTCTACTTAGTGTACTACTATTTACCACTTTGCTTCTTTTTCTATGAGAAACCTGGTCTGAAACATATTTTCTTTTCTGTGGTTGGTATTTAATGCTATAAAATTTCCCCCAAGTTTCGCTTTAGGAGCTTACATGCCATGCATTTTTATATACTGTGTCATCGTTTTTATCCCAAATAATATACTTTCTCATTTCCTCTTTGAGCCATGGATTATCTAGAAGTGTGTTAGTTTTCAACTTCTTGAGAATTTCCCAGACATTTTATGACTTGAATAAATTTAAATGCATTAAAACTTGTTTTGTGACCCAGAATATGAACTATCTTGGTGATTATTCTATGTGCACTAGAAAACAATGTGTTAGTTCTCCTATTGTTGGGTGGTGTGCTCTATAAATGTTAAGTTAGTTGATTATGTTATTAAAGTCTTCTATATCTTACTGATTTTCTACAGACACACCTCACTTAAATTGAGCCTTGCTTTATTTATTACAGTTCAGATTTTGAATTTTTACAGATTGAAAGTTTTTGGCAGTCCTGTATCAAGCAAGTTCATTATTTTTTAATTAAGATAAGTACACTGTTTTTAAAGACATAATCCTATTGCTTTTAGTAGACTACAGTTAGTGTAAACATAACTTTTGTAAGTTCTGGAAAACCAAAAAAAATTGTGTGGCTCACTTTATTGTGGCGCTCTGAAACTGGGTCCGCAATATCTCCAAGGGACATTTGTACTTATCGTGGCAGCTCCTGAAAGAGACATATTGATCTGTAGCTACAGTTGTGGGTTTGTCAATTTTCACTTATTCTGTTTCTGCTTTGAGTATTTGGAAGCTCTGTTATTAGGTGCATAAATGTTTAGAACTGTTATGTTTTCTTAATGAATGGATCCTGTTGTCATTATGAAATGGTATTTTTTCAACCTGGTAACATTCTTTGTCCTGAGAAGTACTCTGTCTGATACTAATATAGCTGATTTTCTTTTAATCAGTATTGGCTTCCCTGGTGGCTCAGAGGATAAAGCGTCTGCCTGCAATGCAGGAGACTCGAGTTCGATCCCTGGGTTGGGAAGATCCCCTGGAGAAGGAAATGGCAACCCACTCCAGTATTCTTGTCTGGAGAATCCCATGGACAGAGGAGCCTGGCGGGCTATAGTCCACGGGGTCGCAAAGAGTCGGACACGACTGAGCGACTTCACTTTCACTTTCAATATGGTATACCTTTTCCATCCTTTTATTTATTTATTTTTTGCTACACTGCACAACTTACAGGATCTTAGTTCCCTGACTAGGGACTGAACCCAGGCCACAGCAGTGAATGTGCCAAGCCCTAACCGACCCCTCAGGGAATTCCCATCCTTTAATCAGTTAAGATTGGATTTAAAAATCAAGACCAGAGCTCTGCCTTTTAACTAGGGTGTTTTAACTATTTACATTCAATGTGATTATTAATATAGTTGGATTTATTGTTTTGCTATTTTTAAAAAGTTTGTCCCATCTATTTTCCCTCTCACCTTTTTTTTTCTTTTCTTGCCTTTGGATTAACAACAGTTTTCATGATTCCATTTTATCTCTTTTGTTAGCTTTTAGCTATAACTTTTTGTTATTTAATCTCTGCTATACAGTTTATAGTACACGTCTTTGACTTATCCCAGTCTATCTTCACATGATATGATACCATTTCATAAGAAGCCACAATGTATACAGACCCTCAAACAACACAGGGGTTAGGAGCACTGATCTTCTATGCAGTTGAAAATCAGTGTATAACTTACAGTCAACCCTTCATATATGTGGTTCCCCCATATCCACGGACTCAACCAACAACAGATCACACAGCGCTATAATATAACATTGCTGGAAAAAATCTGCATATAAGTAGACCCATGCAGTTTAAACTTGTATTATTCAAGGGTCAACTGTCTTCCATTGTCCCACTCTCAACCTGTGAGCCAAAGCCATGCATTTTACTTTTACATGTATTTAACTTCCATGGTGAAAAAAGTGAAAATGTTAGTTGCTCAGTCATGTCCTAATCTGCATATAAGTAGACCCATGCAGTTTAAACTTGTATTATTCAAGGGTCAACTGTCTTCCATTGTCCCACTCTCAACCTGTGAGCCAAAGCCATGCATTTTACTTTTACATGTATTTAACTTCCATGGTGAAAAAAGTGAAAATGTTAGTTTCTCAGTCATGTCCAAGTCTTTGAGACCACATGGACTGCAGCTGGCTAGGTTCCTCTGTTCATGGAATTCTCCAGGCAAGAATACTGGAGTGGGTAGTCATTTCCTTCTCCAGGGGATCATCCCAACCCAGGGATCGAACCGAGGTCTCTCACATAGCAGGCAGATTCCTTACTGTCTGAGCCACCAGGGAAATCTCATACTACAACCTCCATACTACAGCCATACTCCATACTACAATTGTTATTTTGTTTCAGATAAATTACCTCTTTTAAAAAAAAGTTTACTACACATAATAAAAGCACATTGAAGGTGAAGGTGAAGTCGCTCAGTCGTGTCCAACTCTTTGCGACCCCGTGGACTGTAACCTACTAGGCTTCTCCGTCCATGGGATTCTCCAGGCAAGAATACTGGAGTGGATTGCCATTTCCTTCTCCAGGGGATCTTCCCGACCCAGGGATCGAACCCGGGTCTCCCGCATTGGAGGCAGACGCTTTAACCTCTGAGCCACCAGGGAAGCAAGGTATTTTTAAACCATTCCCCTGTGACCTAATCACTGTTATTACTAGCACAAGTCAAATTAGTTTTTCTTCTGGCTAGCTGACCTTGCAAGTAAAGTGTTAAAATACTACAACTGTTATTTAAAAATGAAAGAGAAAATTTATTTAAATAACTTGGGCCTGTAGCCCAGCCAACTGGTGAGAGCTACTTGAAGTGATGCAAAAGGTGGCTGCCTGAACAGAGAGGTTCATCACCTCCCTTCCGTAACTCCAGAGGGCACATTCTGAACTATGTGAGGCTAAAAACAAGACATCTGAACTCACTGGCTCCCACATCTGTGTAAATTTTACATTAAAAAAATATTAGAGTTAAAAGTGCCACCTTAAGGCTTCCCTGGTGGTCCAGTGGTTAAGAATTCACCTGTCAGTGCAGGGGACCCAGGTTCAATCCCTGCTCAGGGAACTAAGATCCTACATGCTGTGGAGCAACCAGTTCAGCACACCACAACTACTGAGCCTGCCTGCCACCGCTGGAGAGAAGCCTGCAGGTCACAATGAAGAGCCTGCCTGCTGCAACCAAAACCTGATGCAGCCACATGAATCAAGAGATAACATTTAAGAAAAGGGCCACCGTCAGTAGCCTTGACCATCTAACTAGAAATAATCGGTGATACACACATAAGGAATTGATGATATATGCCAAACTGTCTGCTGCCTCTTTATTCCTTCCTCCTTGACTCCTTCCTCATCCTCTTTGACCTGTGATCACATGTTCTATACTTTTTGCTCCTTCCCTGGGAAAGCAGTGTAGGAAAATGGTGAAGTATCTAGGCTTTAGAGTCAGAATGAATTTAAGTTCCTGCTCATTCATTTAACAGTTGTGTGATCCTGGACAAGTTATTTCAGCCTCCTAACAACCTACTTTCCTCAAGGTAACAACAATGGTACTTAATTAAAGGACTGTCAGATGGATTAAATAAAAAATAATATAAAACTTCTTGCCCATAGTAAGTGGCCAAAATATGTTAGCCATTATTATTTCATTTTTGCATTTGGGGATTCTTATATAGAATGGGCCTACTTTTCCCAGCCTTTTATAGATTACCTTTAAAACATATTTAAATAACAAGAAAAATATCATATATATTTACCAGTGTCGTTAGTATTTTATTTTCTATCCATTTGGTATCATTTGCCCTCTGCCTGGGGAACTTCAATCTTTGATCTGCTGGTGATGAATTCTTTCAGCTATTTTATTCCCGAAAAAAGTCTTTATTTAACCTCAATTTTCAAAGATTTTCATTGAGTAGAGAATTCTAGGTTGACAGTTTCTTTCGATACTTTAAAGACACTGCTACAACTGTCTTCCTGTCTGCATTGTCTCTAACAAAAAATATATTGTCACACTCATCCTTATTCCTCTTTGTTTCTCTGGCTGCTTTTAAGACTGCCTCTTTCTCATGTTTTGAACAGTTTGAATATGATGTGCCTTGGTGCAATTTTCTTCATGTTCCTTATGCTTGGGGTTCATTAAGATTCTGAACCTGCATGTGTATAGTTCAGTCGCTCAGTCGTGTCCGACTCTTTGCGACCCCATGAATCGCAGCACGCCAGGCCTCCCTGTCCATCACCATCTCTCGGAGATCACTCAGACTCACATTCATCGAGTCAGTGATGCCATCCAGCCATCTCATCCTCGGTCGTCCCCTTCTTCTCCTGCCCCCAATCCCTCCCAGCATCAGAGTCTTTTCCAATGAGTCAACTCTTCGCATGAGGTGGCCAAAGTACTGGAGTTTCAGCTTTAGCATCATTCCTTCCAAAGAAATCCCAGGGTTGATCTCCTTC
>SJYT01006760.1:148980-162417 GCA_006410635.1 Cephalophus harveyi | reverse complement strand
TCCATAGTTCTTCAGGCACTCTATCTATCAGATCTAGGCCCTTAAATCTATTCCTCACTTCCACTGTATAATCATAAGGGATTTGATTTAGGTCATACCTGAATGGTCTAGTGGTTTTCCCTACTTTCTTCAATTTGAGTCTGAATTTGGCAATAAGGAGTTCATGATCTGAGCCACAGTCAGCTCCTGGTCTTGTTTTTGTTGACTGTATAGAGCTTCTCCATCTTTGGCTGCATAGAATATAATCAATCTGATTTCGGTGTTGACCATCGGGTGATGTCCACGTGTAGAGTCTTCTCTTGTGTTGTTGGAAGAGGGTGTTTGCTATGACCAGTGCATTTTCTTGGCAAAACTCTATTAGTCTTTGCCCTGCTTCATTCCGCATTCCAAGGCCAAATTTGCCTGTTACTCCAGGTGTTTCTTGACTTCCTACTTTAGCATTCCAGTCCCCTATAATGAAAAGGACATAGCTTTCATCAAATTTGGAAGTTTCAGCCATAATTTATTCAAGTGCCTTTTTCATCATGGCTTTCTCTCCTTTAGGGACTCATATTTCATGTATATTAGGCCACCTCAAGTTATCTCACAATTGATGCTCTGTTAATTTAAAAACTATTTTCCTTTTTGTGTTTAACTTTGAATGATTTTTATACTGGTTTTGTCTTCAAGTTTACTAATCTTTTTTTCTGTAATGTTTCAGTTCAGTTCAGTTCAGTCACTCAGTCGTGTCCGATTCTTCGTGACCCCATGAATCGCAGCACGCCAGGCCTCCCTGTCCATCACCAACTCCCAGAGTTCACTCAAACTCATGTCCCTCGAGTCGGTGATGCCATCCAGCCATCTCATCCTCTGTCGTCCCCTTCTCCTCCTGCCCCCAGTCCCTCCCAGCATCAGTCTTTTCCAATGAGTCAACTCTTTGCATGAGGTGGCCAAAGTACTGGAGTTTCAGCTTTAGCATCATTCCTTCCTAAGAACACCCAGGGCTGATCTCTTCAGAATGGACTGGTTGGATCTCCTTGCAGTCCAAGGGACTCACAAGAGTCTTCTCCAACACTACAGTTCAAACGCATCAATTCTTCGGCACTCAGCTTTCTTCACAGTCCAACTCTCACATCCATACATGACCACTGGAAAAACCATAGCCGTGACTAGATGGACCTTTGTTGGCAAAGTAATGTCTCTGCTTTTCAATATGCTATCTAGGTTGGTAATGTTTAATCTGCCATTAATCCCATCCCTGTATTTTTCTTCTCTGACATTCTAGTTTTCATATTGAGAAGTTCAGTGTGTTCCTACTAAGTTTTGCACATATGGAATACAGTTACAAAAACTATTTTAATGTACTTTTCTGCTATTCTAACCTCTGTGTGCAGTCTAATCTATTTACTTTGTCATTACAGGTCATATTTTCCTGCTTCTTTACAAGCCTGGAAATTTTTGACTGAATGCCAAATATTGTGAATTTCATCTTGTTGGATACATCTGAATGTATTTATACAGATTCTTGAGTCTTGTTTAGGGATGAAGTTAAATTACTTGAAAGCTTGTAAGTTTGATCCTGTCAGGTGTAACTTTTAAGATGCGTTGGTCTGGCCCAGAGCAGTGCAGGTCTAGGGCTTGTTTGGTGGGGCGCGTTCTTCTGTGTACCCTCTCTAACACCCGAGGAACCCTGAGGTCTTCCGGTCTGGTTTGTGGGAACAGGCACTATTCCCAGCCCTGCCAGCATCCACAAGCACCGCTCCTTTTCTTCCTTCTGTGTGGCTCCTCTACAGTCCGTCAGTTTCCTCACATGCATGTGTTTAGCGTACTCAGCTGAACATTCAGAGGCCCCTCTGCAGGGCCCTCTGTAGGAACCCTTCTGGGGTTTTCTCTGCTCTGTTCTCACCTTACGACGCCGTCCTGTTAACTCTGGTTGCCTTAGTCTCCCCAGACTTTCAGCAGGAAGCGCCGAATTCAGGGTGTACACCGTTTTCCACCTGGTTTCCCACCCTGCACCACAGCCTAGAAACTCTCTCAAGTTAGTAACCTGAACAATCCGAAGGTTCACCTTAGTTCTCTCTCTTGTGGATATCACTGTCTTTCACCGCCTGATGTCCAGTGGCTTAAAAATAGTTGTTCCCAACATTTTCTTCGTTTTTTAGCTGGTGTGGACAGAATCTTGTCCCTGTTACTGCATCTTGGCTAGAAGCGGAAGTCTTGCTGTTTTATTATGCTTGTTTCTCTGTACTGAGCCACTGTAAACGGCATCTCAGTTCATCCATCCCTCCTGATGGCTTGGGGTCAAATCTTTCATGGTTACGAGCCTGCCCCCCTAAATTTGCCTCTGTGTGAGTCTTTTCACTGCTTGCCTTAAAGGCAGTCATTCTTCTGTTTAAAAAGCACATTTGAAAGAAATAGTACTAAGGCTATGGAATTTTAATGCTATAGTGAAGAATGTCTAGAAGTTTGTGCAGCTTAAGTCAGTCAGAGAATGATTTTCATTCTGCAGAGTTTCTATACGAAGGATTTCTTTCATAATTCTTGCAAATGAAAAGAACATTCATGGGAAGAGCATGAAGATACTGGATGTGCAGGCAGGCAAAAGGAAGAAGGACAGACTTTGAGAAAGAAAAGGATTGAGAACTAAATTTTTCTAAGAAACATCATGGAACCAAGTCTCTGATACATTTACACAGACATTGTCTTTGACACATTTTAGAAAACAGTCTTATTCTTTCCTTTCTTCTTATGCAAAAATCCAATGTTTATATAACTAATATGCTAAAGTGAAGTATTAATCAAGGCAGACAGCTGGAAGCATTATCATTATTATCCCTTAATAAATGTCAAAACAAAATATGGCAAGTTCATACAAGTGTAAGGTAGTTAAAAGAATCTAGGGCATGGGTGGCATATCGTGGCCCATGGGCTTTATTTGGCCTGCAGACTTGGGTTTCGCCTAGAGAGCAATGGCCCAGACCATATTTTCCAAAGTGTGAAATTGTGCCAGTATGTATAAATTGGAAAATTTCACAAATTAGAGAAATGTCATATAAAAATCTTGGAAGAAAAGGAGATGGGGCAGGACTCCAGGTGGGGAGCAGATGTCCACATTAGCTACAGTCTGAACCCTTTCGTTCATCACAATATCTATCTTTCATTATTGTCTTCCTCTCCCCCTCAACTATCTCTGACCTTTTTTGTCCCTACAGGTATGGAGGCTAGTGATACCTACTGAAGGATATGTATAACATTATCCCAACAAATTAACTTATATTTTTTAACTTATAAAACAAATGTATAAAAGCATGGTGAAAAAAAATTTTTTTTAAAGGGGGAAGATAGGATTCCTAAAAAGATACAATAAAAAGCTTATTTATTTTCTACCAATTTTAGGAAAGCTGTATGTGGAGTACGTTTTAAAACTATAAATTCCTGTGGGTCTAGGAAGCATCCCAAAATGTTTATTTTAACCAATTCATAAGATAATTCAGATACAGCTTGCATTTAGAAACTACAATCTACCCTATCTTTTGCCTATGTTTCAAAAGGTACACATAAAAGATAGCACAATTACAAAGAGCTGTAACAATGTTATCAGAAAAGTATGCTCTTACTTTTTCTGCCAATATACTCTAAGCAGGTAATAAACTTCGGGTATAAAGTAAGAGTCCATATACAGTCCATATATAGTCTTCAGTTTTCATGCATTAACCAAGAAAACCAGAAGAGTAAGTGAATTTCTATACACCAAACATTTCATATTATATACTAGGGTTTCTTTGTAACTCAATGCTCCATAAAAGAACCGAAATACATTTAAGTTGCCCTTCAACTGCAAAACAATCCAACTTCAGCTGTACCAAATATTTATCAACCTCAGTTAAAAGAAAATGTCCAAGTTAACAAACAAAACAGTATATTAATGGTAAAACATTCAACTTTGCTTTTACTACTAACGGATTTCTAACTGGTAACAAAAGAATGGAGATGAACAGGTCAAAAATGTGAGACATGTTTGACTAATGGGGTAATTGGGGGCAGGGAGAAAATAAAAAAAATAAAAGTGAACCATTAAATACATAAAAAAGGAAGACTTTCTATAAATTATTTTCAAAAGCACAGAACTTTTTAGCATACTAAGAGGCTACATGTAAAGCTTCC
This sequence comes from Cephalophus harveyi, assembly GCA_006410635.1. Lineage (NCBI taxonomy): Eukaryota > Metazoa > Chordata > Mammalia > Artiodactyla > Bovidae > Cephalophus > Cephalophus harveyi. The sequence goes on along the minus strand of SJYT01006760.1, from coordinate 158,274 downwards.
TGTTAAGGAAAACTAAACCATTAGTTTGGTATATCATTCATAATGTTTCCTCCTGGCTCTGATGACATTACTGAAAATGAAGGTTACAGCAAAGCACCCCAAGAGGGGACCTGGAGACAGGACTTTTTAATGTTTGTACTTTTCAATCTTGTTCAATACGCATGTTTTGCCTACTCTGAAAAATAAGATACCTAAAAATAATAAAACACACTTTACCTGCTACCATAATTAAAGCTTGTGGAGCAACAAAACTTTTCACTGTGTGAAAAACTGTATGATCATCTAATTATTTGCATGAGAATGCTATGAAATTCTTAAGTGGAAAAAAAAAAAAGCTGTGAAAACAGTTAAGGGAAAGGGTGAATAGAGATTTTATGTTTCAAAGAACTCCAGAATATAAATTTCACTTCTCCAAATAAAGCAAATGTCAATCAATTTATATTGCAAATGAATTTTAAAACTGTATGATAAACTAAAATTTAGAAATTTGGAGTTCTCTTATCTCCCTTCTACAGCACCACATCCAAGGCATGCAAGCCTACTGAAAGAGTCAATTCAAAGGAGAAGAAAAGAAACTTTGTTAGCAGTCACCAAGAGTTTGGGGCTCTGTAAACACAGCTGTCAACCAAACCAAAGGACAATTTTTAAATGTACTAAGAATGGAATGGAGAGTGGGTCATAAACTATTCTTAATGATCACACCTTAATAAGATCATTACTTCTAACCCTAAACTAAAAGTTACAAATGATTTTCACTATTAAAATTATGTAGTGAGTACGTCAGGAAGATCCCTTGAAAGAGAAAATTGCAATTCACTCCAGTATTCTTGCCTGGAGAATCCCATAGACAGAGGAGCCTGGCAGGCTACAGTCCATGCGGTCACAAGAGTCGGACATGACTTAGCAACTTAACAACAACAAATGATACACCATGCTTGCTCCCAGACAATAATAATGTCTCCAAGACAGATCAATCTCTACCCAAGTGAATCCTATGACTGAGCCACACTTTCTTAAAACTTGTATTGTTTTGTAATATAATGGCTTCCTATCTTTATTATTTGCCTTTTTTTTTAAACCTAGATTTTAATTTTTTTGGTAGGAACCGTTTTCCTTTCCTTTTTTAGTATTTCTCAATGCTGTTGTTGTTTAAGTCGCTAAGTCATGGCTGACTCCTGAGACTGTAGCCCACCTAGCTCCTCTGTCCATGGTATTTCCCAGGCAAGAATACTGAAGTGGGTTGCCACTTTCTTCTCCAGGGGTTTTTCCTAATCCAGGGATCAAACCTGTGTCTCCTGCACTGGCAGGTAGATTATTTACCATTACCAGACCACCTAACCTGCCTCTTGAGAAATCTGTATGCAGGTCAGGAAGCAACAGTTAGAACTGGACATGGAACATGGCATTTCATTAAAAACAGCTTTACATTAATATGACAAATTAAAAAGTGTAATAAACTGAATATTAACCATCTTTGTACAAATCAGTGCTGCAGATGGATTTTATTTTACTTTATTTTGTTACTTATCTTTATCTTTCCTCTTTCAATGTCTTAAACTTCATTGTTATCTTTAAGACCTTTGATAGCATTGTGAAAACTGCTTCAATTACTGACAATTCATTCTATTAAAATTAACATACATATGTTTTCACAAGGCAAAGGAACTCAGAGAATTATTGACACAAAAATAAGATTTATGACATGACCACATTTTCTCCTCTCAGTTCAAAACAAGTAGCATGTTATCCTATTAATTTATTTATATAATCAAACATTTGGTATATGTGACTCTCACTTACTAACCCATGAACAGTCCTTTAAGCTATAATTATTAACAAGAAGAAAACACTTTCAAGGAATTGTCAAACTTCTTATAAGCAACAGAAAACAAAAGGATTGTGAAACCTGGGAACAAGTGAACTAAATGTAAACTTTCTGTTCCCAATGCACCCATCTTCAAAACATTTGCCGGTTTTAATCAAGGAGAATGAAAATGAACAGAGATTCTGTTGAGATGTCCATGGAGAGAGTTGATGAGGGGGGAGAGGTGCCCCTTCCTAAGGATTGTGAAACCTGGGAACAAGTGAACTAAATGTAAACTTTCTGTTCCCAATGCACCCATCTTCAAAACATTTGCCGGTTTTAATCAAGGAGAATGAAAATGAACAGAGATTCTGTTGAGATGTCCATGGAGAGAGTTGATGAGGGGGGAGAGGTGCCCCTTCCGTGAGGGCTATAAGATGTTATGAAGAAGAGCCAAGGAACCCAGGACTAAGAAATGGTGTTCCAGGAAGAGTTGACACTTAGGAACCACAAGTCACTTACAGGAAGATTAAGCAGCAGCATGATAGTCCTTTTGGACTTTGATGTCCAAAAAATCACAAGGGTGATGCATGTGTGGCCTAAGTCTTTCTATCCCTAACATTGCAATTGTGAAGGGAAACAGGTATGAAAAGTGCTCTGAATCAGAAAGAAACACCTACAGGGTGAAGACTAAGCCAAAAGCTGGGGAAAATAACACTGTTAGAATTGGTAAAACACCTTGGATGACTGGGGATTCAATTTTCTACAAGAAAAAGACATTTGAATTCAGTCTGCTTCTTTCCTTAAGAGTTCATTCTTAAAATGTCTTTTTGATGCATAGGCACATTTATCTCCTATAGAGAAAAAATGATTCTAGCATAATTTGAAAACTAAACTATTAGTATCAGTAGGAACATGTCTTTCTGTCTTCCATACTCTTTTTTTTTCCCCTTGGGCATCACAAATATAAGCCATCTGGTATGCCAGATGCTTCCTTTTTTCTTTACTCATGCAGAACGTGTAGATGGAAGGCCTCCAAAATTCGACACTATTATCCATTTGCTTATCATCATCATCACTATCAATTTCCCAGCACTTTAATAAATGATGCCTTTTCTCTGGTTTGAAATCAGTAAGGTTTATATAAATTATTTACTTTTTTCCCCCTACAAGATGCCAGCTAAATTTTGGTTGGTCAGAAATCTAGAATATGGTTAACTATGGCTCTGTTGTACATAAGCTCCAACTTTATGCAATGTGTTCCATTTAAAGCAAAATGTTGACTTAAATTTTATTACAATATTTATCAACCTGTCTCTTCACCAGCGCTTACTTTCTCAAAAAACAATTTGAATGTATATTTGAGTACCTGCCAGGTTCTAATCCAGTTCATTCTATTGTATATTGATCAAAAAACATGTGTGTGTGTGTACATGTATGTGAATGTCCTTTCATGTGTGTGGATATGTGTGCATACATACAAGAGGAAAACATTTCCATGCATGGTGAGCATATCAAAATTAAGTAGGAAAATCTAGCAGAACAATAACAGAGGGAGGCCTAGAAACTCATAGGCCTCCCTCATAATGCTTACTGTTATTAGTACAGTACTGGTGTTAGGAATTAAAATAGCCCCAGGGTAAACAATTCATTTGCAGTAGAATAATTTTTTGCAAGAGCTATTTGCAAACTATCTAGAAAGAAGCATTCCAGTAATAGAGTAGTTATTTTTGTGTAGTGGTTAACTTAGAATCCCATTTTCAATTATAAAGTCATATAAGTACAACAGCACAATGAGTACTCACAAATTTTCAGATGAAGTTAGAATCCAGGGCAGTAGGGTCCACATCAAATATGAGAAATGTGGTTGATCAAGGCCTGCATCATAGAGTTGATATGAAGACTAAATGAAATAATATAAAACAGATCAACAAGCACTTGTTGAGTTTAAAATAAAGATTTTGAAGTTGCAGTTTCAAAGATTTGCAAAATATCTAAATTGAAAAACTGAAATAGCTATGGCATTATAAACATAACTATGATTACTGAAGCTTTTAATACTTTACAGACTAAACTCTGAAGTGTTATAGATGTAAATAGAGAACAATGCAAAATATTGCCACTAGGATGAGGAACGATCATCTAGAAGGAAGTGGATGGATCTAAAAGGAATACCAGACCACCTGATCTGCCTCTTGAGAAACCTATATGCAGGTCAGGAAGCAACATTTAGAACTGGACATGGAACAACAGACTGGTTCCAAATAGGAAAAGGATTACGTCAAGGCTGTATATTGTCACCCTGCTTATTTAACTTCTATGCAGAGTACATCATGAGAAATGCTGGGCTGGAAGAAGCACAAGCTGGAATCAAGATTGCTAGGAGAAATATCAATAACCTCAGAGATGCAGATGACACCACCCTTATGGCAGAAAGTGAAGAGGAGCTAAAAAGCCTCTTGATGAAAGTGAAGTGAAAGTGAAGTTGCTCAGTCGTGTCCGACTCTTTGCGACCCCATGGACTGTAGCCTACCAGGCTTCTCCATCCATGGGATTTTCCAGGCAAGAATACTGGAGTGGGTTACCATTTCCTTCTCCAGGGGATCTTCCCGAACCTGGGTCTCCTGCATTGGAAGGAGGCACTTTAACCTCTGAGCCACCAGGGAAGCCCCTGAAAGTGAAAGAGGAGAGCAAAAACGTTGGCTTAAAGCTCAACATTCAGAAAACGAAGATCATGGCATCTGGTCCCATCACTTCATGGGAAATAGATGGGGAAACAGTGGAAACAGTGTCAGACTTTATTTTTTTGGGCTCCAGGATCGCTGCAGATGGTGACTGCAGCCATGAAATTAGAAGACGCTTGCTCCTTGGAAGAAAAGTTATGACCAACCTAGATAGTATATTCAAAAGCAGAGACATTACTTTGCCAATTAAGGTCCGTCTAGTCAAGGCTATGGTTTTTCCTGTGGTCATGTATGGATGTGAGAGTTGGACTGTGAAGAAGGCTGATCGCCGAAGAATTGATGCTTTTGAACTGTGGTGTTGGAGAAGACTCTTGAGAGTCCCTTGGACTGCAAGGAGATCCAACCAGTCCATTCTGAAGGAGATCAACCCTGGGATTTCTTTGGAGGGAATGATGCTGAAACTGAAACTCCAGTACTTTGGCCACCTCATGCGAAGAGTTGACTCACTGGAAAAGACTCTGATGCTGGGAGGGATTGGGGGCAGGAGGAGAAGGGGACGACCGAGGATGAGATGGCTGGATGGCATCACCGACTCAATGGACGTGAGTCTGAGTGAACTCCGGGAGTTGGTGATGGACAGGGAGGCCTGGCGTGCTGCGATTCATGGGATCGCAAAGAGTCGGACACGACTGAGCGACTGAACTGAAGCCACTAGGGAAGCCCATTCCTCAATATACCAAAAATAATTCCAAACACAGAGTAGTCAGTCAAATGCTTTACAGCTGTATAATTAGTTTAGTTAAGAAACAAAAGACCATTACAACAAAAATTTACATTACTTGTAAAACATTTTAAATTGCTGCTATTTTAACTATCGTCAAATAATTCTGTGGGTATTTTTTTCTACCAGTTTCCATAGTTTTCACATATTCAAGGGGACATGGCAGGTTTGCCCATTTTATTTCCCTTCAGATGTCAATCACTTTAGCTTTAAAGTGACCAATGTGTAGTTATTATGTCTAAAAAGATCTTACTTGGAATACATCTGATAACCAAAGCATAGTCAGTGATCTAATCAAACATACTTCTGAGGCTAAAATCTGCATGGATAAAGACATAAGCCATGCTTTTTTCTCAGTATAATGAATCATATTTCTTAGTTTGCTATTTTGTCCAATATATTGGATGAAAAGGGTGGTGAAAGGTAAAGAATTCTTTTTAACTGAATCAATGGGCTGTGCCCAACCAATTTATGTATGTAATGACTCAGGAATAAAGCTCATGGAACTTCCTGAGGTAGATATTATTTCCATTTTATATATCAAACAGATTGGATAAATCACTTATCCAAAATGACTCTAATTACTAAAAGATCTAAAATACATACCAAGGACTACCTAAATTTAAAATCTGTGCTCTTTCTATTATACTATGCTTCCAAACTTATTTGAATGTGAACAGCAAATTATGACACAGCCTAGATTTAGTTTTCACAGAAGCTAAACATTTAAGAATGAACATAAATATATTAATTTTGTCCTGTTAAAGGTTATCAGTAACTCAGTTTAATATTTCAATGGTAGGTTAAATAATAAAAATTGTGTGAATGATTCATATTTAGTACAAGGAATTAAGTATCAAATCACACAAAGTATAAAATACTATACAATCTCTGTGAGCTAGCCTCCACAGACAGTAAATCCAGCTTTTAATTATTTTCTAGGTCAAGGCACTTTAATTAGCATAATAGATGTGTTAGCTATCAAGCGATAAGTCAGTAAAACCAAGTCCGGTATTCACCCCAAAACCTAGCATAGGACCTATAATTTATCCATGCCTACTACAACCAAATTCCATTAAGCTAGAAACAAATGGAGATCAGGTGTCAGGAAATCTGAAGAAAACAATAATTGAATCCCCAATATCTACTCTCTTCAGTTGTCAGGTTGGGGACAGCCAAGTGCCTAGCAAAAAACAATTCCCAGCATCCCATGATGTACAGCATTGGGTAAGGAATTCAAGAAAAGTTTTTGAAAAGATCTGACTCACCTGGCAGGCACACTCACCTTTTGTTATTTTTGCCATTTCCTCCATTTCTTCCATATTTTGTCTAACTAGAAGGACAACATTTTTAATAGAATGCTAGCAGCCATTTTGTCACCAAGAGGGCATCGTGAGGATGAAAGCCATGTTATAAGGAGGTAGAGAAGAAAAAAAAGATGTCTGGGTTCATTGCCATTTCTTGAAACAGTTATCCTGCAGCTCTGGAGTACTATGCCAAGATTTTACGTTACAGAAAAAAAAAATCCCAATCTTCTTTAGGCCCTGTTATGCCAGGGCTCTGTACTAGCAACCCGATGCAATTTCTAATTAGAAGAAGCAAAGCAATTCATTGCAGTGGTCTTGGATAGGGCAAGCACACAGAATATTTCCCAAATCAGTGCCCCTGTTATGAGAGATGCATTACGAATTCTGCAGTTAAATTGTCAAAGAAATGAAAATGATAAACAGTTGACCATCTGTAACCACAGGTTCCACAACCACAGATTTAAACAACCTCGGGTGGAAAATATTTGGGGGGAAAAACATTTCAGAAAGTTCAAAATTTGAATTTGCTGCATGCTGGCAACTATTCACAGAAGATTTATATAGTATTTACAATGATTTACACAGTACCTACATTGTATTAGATATAAGTAATTTAGAGATGATTTAGAGTATGTGGGAGGATTTGCATAGGTAATATGCAAATACTATGCCATTTTACATAAGGGACTTGACTAGTCACAGCTTTTATATCCCTATGGGTCCTGGAATCAATCCCCTGGAGAATAGTAAGGGATAACTGTATATGTTATTATCGTGGAGTTTCATAAGGTATATTAGAATATTAAAGGGTCTAAAAGTGCACACAGTAACAGGATAAAGGTCCAGTAATACTTACTCAAGAATTTTACGTTATGTTACAAAATGCTTACTCCTAAGGGCATAACAACATGTTGTTCAGTCACTAACTTGTGTCCAACTCTTTGTGACTCCACGGACTGCAGCAATATCTCTGTGTGACTGAACAGTTTACATATCTTGAGAGTCTTAACTTTCAAAATAGACACTTTGGGAGGATAGATACCTTTGGCTTCAAACACAATATTATCAGAGACATTTCTGGGACTCTCCTTTCTAATCATGTTTACAGTCTCATTTTAAAAATTGCTCCATTTACTTTATAATCATTTTCCAATTTAATTGAGATTAGTAAATCCTCTTTAATCATTCACCTTACTAGAATATGAATGTATTATTTAACTGAATCAAATCTGTTCTCAAAGAAGACATATGCCACACGTCACATGATCTAAAAAGTAACTCCAAAACAGGAGATGTAGGATTCTAAAAGTGAGTAGTTTACAGACTTCCATGGTGCTCCAGTGATTACGACTCTGTGTTTCACTTGCTCGGCCCAAGTTCAATCCCTGGTCAAGAAACTAAGATCTCACAAGCTATAAGGCATGGCAAAAAAAAAAAAGAGTAGTTTGAAGAGAATGACATTTATTTTCACAAGTTCCACGAAGCGTGTGAAAATTAGGCATAGGTAACATATATCAAGTCCAAGTAATGAGCGGAAGAAACGGAAACACGTAACCCAAGGAACAAGCAGGGCCATGAATGCTGAAACAAAAAAACACATTTAAGTTCATATATTACCTTTACCCAATATTTAAAAAAATAAAACTGTTATAAGTAAAATGTAAGTATATCAAAAATAATAATCTAATATTTATTAAATACCCATATGCATTAGGTGAGAACCCCATGGAGCCTGCTGTGCTGCAGACCATGAGGTTGCAGAGTTGGACATGACTTAGTGACTGAGCAACATGTATTAGGTACTGCTTTGTTGCTTTACGTGTTTTAATGAATTAATCATTTAATCCTTACCACAAAACTATAAAGGAGGCTTAGCTATAATCCTTATTTTGTAGACGGAAAAAAAGCAAAAATTAGCACAAGGCCACAGAGCCTGTATATCAGAGTCAGAAATTAAAACCCAGGCAGCTTGGCTCCAGCGTCCATGGTCAAAATTCTGTGCTATACTCTCTCTAAATCAAAGAGGAATGGTCAGCACCATGAACAACTGCATCTAAAAACAACTTATGTCTATTCAAATCAGTACCCAGATGTTTGTAAGGTTTTCACATATCATTTTTATCTTCACAACTCTTCTGTGTCAATATATCCTGTCAACAGGCTAGTTTACTTGCCATGATCTCAGATGATCAAATATATGTGGGCACAGACTATTTCACTTATCTGCTGCCTTGGAAATGTGATCTCTGTGTATCACCGGTGGCTAGCAGAGTGCCTGGCAGAGGCACTTACTGAACTTAATGTAATGTACACTTACTGTACTCAATGTATACTTGCTGAATATAGAACAACTGAAAAGGGAGCAGGTCATCACAATAAGGTTATCACTCCAGATTCATCACTGTTGCTATTAGAAAAACACTCAACTGGCTTGGTCCATCAACAGTGATTCTTTAAAATCCCTTTAGGTGGAACAATATCATCTATTTTTAAGCTAAACCTCAGGACCTCAATACAGCGTTAAAATACCTTTGAATTTAGACAAAGACTTTAAACAGAAAGATTTAGATGAATTCTTTTTTTAAAAAAATATAGCTCTGCTTTGTCTTTAGTTACACAAGTATATGTGATCATATTAATATATTTTCTTTATTTAAAAACTGAAAATTTCCATTAAATTTTAATAATGGAAAACAATAGTCTAGATTTCTTTGTAAG
>SJYT01006760.1:77683-148803 GCA_006410635.1 Cephalophus harveyi | reverse complement strand
ACACATATCCTACTTTTTATTTTTATATACATCAAAGCACTGCCAGAATTTCAAAGTTCTGATTGAACTCAATTGAATGGTATATAACCACAGAACAGTTTTAGACAGTTTACATTTGATAATCAAATACTCCTAAATTATATTTATTATATATTTAAAATTTTTTAATCAGTTTTTTAATCTAAAATGTTTTTATTTTTTAAAACTCAAGTATAGGTGATCAGTTTTTTTTTTTAAATAAAACATCTATTTCAGCTTTCATGAAGTACAGCTACAAGGATACATTTTAGCTTCTGTAAATTTTCATACAGTACCTAGAAAATTGATATACGTTACATCTGAATCATTGTCTGAAGTTCATTCCTTCACTTTTAGAAACTAGCCATAAGAGTAAAATCAAAATAGACTGTGTGAAAAATGACTTTAATCAATACTGCATTCAAATAATCCTATGAAATTATACCTCAAAGTCAAGAGTATGAAAGACTCTGAGGGAATAAATTTATCATTCAAAATCTTACGATAAGGGAAACTCCTGGGTCAAAACACTGATTATTTCTTCACTTCAACACTATATATTCCAGAGAGGTATTTGACTACACAGAGACCTAAAATAAATAATCCCTTAAGAGTTTAAATGCTTTATTTTGGAAATTGCATTTTTCTAGAAGAAGTGTCTAACACCCTAAGCCAATAAGGAAGACTGCCTTTTTTTTACGGTGGTTGGGGGGGCGGTGTGCAGCTGGGATGAACTGCGAGTGCAGTTTCCTCTAAGTCGCGCCTCAGCTGTTAACAAGCGACAAACGCCACTAAAACGGATGACATAGCGTTAGCTTTCAAACATCTCAAACTGCTCAGGAACCTCGCTTTTGTTAAAGGGGATGCTTTCTTGTGGGAAGAAAAAGTCTCTGGTGCATGTTCATGTTAAAGCTAAAGATTATTTTCTGTTGGAAAATTCAATCATATGACAATGAAGAGACTTCATTTGCAAAAGAAAAAAAAAGAGCCTTCCCCAGAAAGAAAAACCTTGAGTCAAATTCCAGCATTTAGGCTGAATTGATGAATTTCTCTGTTTCCTGAATCTGTTTAGATTCGGAGCATACTGATATAAGCGACAAACATAAGGACACTCAAGTTCCTTGTCTCAGTTAAATTGGAGAAAGAAAACCTCACAACTAGGTAAAAGAAACCGAAGAAAGAGGAAATATAAGCATCAAAAATGTGGCATTTCTCCTTAAAAAAAACTATCAAAAATAATACTACATATACTTTCAATTATAAATCTGACAGAAATGACTATATATGTTACATACATCTCATTTCAAAGGAGAAACTGGAATATAAATTTTTAAATCTCTAGGTAATACCGAACTTTCTGTGATGACAGAAATGTTCCATAGCCGAGCTGTTCGATACAGCGGTTACTGAGCCAAAAGTAGCTACTGAGTCCTTAAAATTTGGTTAGTGAGGGGAGGGAGTTTAGGATTAGCAGATGCAAACTATTATAAGTTGGATAAACAACAAGGAATGATACTTAATATTCGTGATAAACCATAGTTGGAAAAAAATGGAAAATATATATACAACTGAGTCCCTCTGCTGTACAGCAGAAACTAAACGCAACATTGTAAACCAACTATACCTCAATAAAATGGTTTAAAAAATTCTTCAGTGAAATAAGGAACTGAACTTTAAATGATACCTAATTAAATTAATTTAAATTTAACAACATGCGCAGCTTTTAAGGACCTGGAGGGAAATATTTATACCTTACATTCTGATTCAAATAGTAAAAAGCCTGTAGATGGGTATATACACAGAGACATGTTTATTTTCTTTAAATTCTTGTGATTTATGTAGAGGAAAGTACATAATATAACAATATTGGTGCTACATTTGTGAGAATCGAATTTTCTATGCTAACCTTCTAGAATATTAGTTCACAACTTGGCTCTACATTGTAATTTCTTAGGGAGCTTCCAAAAATAGGTATGTCTGGGTCTTAACCCCAAAGATTCTAGTTTAATTGGTCTGAATTGAGTCCTGGGCATTAAGATTTTTAAAAGCCACCCAGGTGATTCTATCATGCAGCCAGAGTATCACTAAACTAGAAAGAAACTAAAAAACTGTTTATTAAGCACAGATGCAGTATACAGCCAAAGACATTTATTTGCTGGTAGCCAAGAGGGCCTTCAGCAACCCAGATTCAAGTTCACCCTGAGGACTATGGTGAGCTACATGTTCTAAACATTCAGGAATAATTTGGGTGTACCATCTTACTCTATTACTGAATGTTATTCAAATATGTAAAAGAGATTAAAAAAGGAGGAAATAAACTACTGCCAATTTGTACTTGCCACTTTTATATATATTATTAATTTCGTTCTCAAAATACTATGAGAGGTAGGTATTATTAAATTACAGATGTGGAAAATAAAGATATTCTCGAGGATTTGGACACATGTTTCTCAAACGGTAAAGTCCACATTCTTTACACTACAGCAGAATTCTCTCTGATGAAGTCTGTTTCAATAAAGTCTCATACTGGAATCAAAGAAAGAAAAATAAAGAAAAAGCAGGATTCAGTGGTGGAGCACAGGCTAAGGCAAACATCCTTAAACAGGTGCTTAGGCCAGTTCCTGTATTTCCTAAGCAAACCCTGGGGGAAAAAACATGTGCAACTCTCCACCAGCCTCTGCACTAGACCATACAGGAGTTGCTGTCCTTCCACCTTAAGAAGTTAAATAACCGGTCTCCTACTGCCTCACAAGCTATTAGCTACTGTCATCCAGCCTTTGTACAGGCTGCGTGGTCACAGGGCCTGACACCAAACAGGAATAAGACAGGGGTTTTCATTTTGCCTCCTAGACTCACAGGATTACTGGAACTCTTCCTCACAGAGCAGTTTACAGACCACTTTTTTGTTTTCTTTTAACTTTTTATTTTGTACTGGAGTACAGCCGATTAAGAATGTTGTGATAGTTTCAGATTGAAAGCAAAGGGACTCAGCCATACAAATACATGTATCCATTCTCCCCCAAACTCCCCACCTATCCAGGCTGCCACATAGCATTGAGCAGAATTCCCTGTGTTACACATTAGAACCATGTTGGTTATCTATTTTAAATATAGCATGTGTACATGTCCGTCCCAAACTCCCTAACCACCCCTTCCCCCATCCTTCCGCCTGCAACCTTTAAGTTCGTCCTCTAAGCCTGTCAATTACAGACCACAGTTTTGATGTGACATACCTACAAGTGAGTCTGTCATGGGGTTTCCTGGGCCACAACAAATTTACACTGACTATGTAACTTTTAATTTAACTTAGACCATTTAATGTTCTATAATAATTTGCTCATTAAAAGTTTTTTAAATGCAGTTCCTGGTTGTTCTTAAGTTTCAAATCAAGAAAAGCTGTCAGTGGAAAAAATGGGAAAGAGGGCAAGAGACCCTCTCCCTTCCCCATCAGCACTAACTCTTCAGTCCTGAGACCAGATATCCCTTCTCATTTTTCAGGCCCCAGCCTTGCAAAGAGACATCAACTCAAATGAGTCACACTTGGTTACATCAGAGGCCTGACAGGAGAAAACCTTCAACTCATTCTTCTAATTCATGGCACAGACTTCTCCCAAAGCATATTCCAAACTAAGAAAATGTTGACAGGAGTTCACTTCTAGATGCATAGGCTTGAGGTATAACAGTATTTCCTTTCGATTTCAATTGGTATTAATTACAATTTAGTTGCACCACAAAAGTGTTTTGTAGTTTATTTAAAAATTACAAACTCTCAACCAAAAATAATAAAAAGGAAGCAGCAGTAGGGGCTTATCCTCAGTATCCCTTTCTCTAGGAAGTCTGGCCTGGGCAATAAGATGAGCTGAAAAAATACATACTCAACTGATACTGAAGAAGTTACAATGTTCCTCATCCCATCCTTGACCTACTAAAGTAGAATAAAGCAAGGATTTGACCTGTTCTTCTTAATTAAAAAAATAAATAAATAAATTCCATTCATTTCAAGACTGATTATCTATCATTTACTGAAAACAACTGATTAGCAAATTTTCACATTCACTTTTCATTTGAGGCATGCCTCCAGAAAAAATAATGTAGGTTTTAAAACTTTTGATCCCATCCTTGCAATTGACACTGATTTTTATGGTTTGCGTATGTGTGTTACTTGTGACATGAAAAGCTATCTATAAATATTTTAAAATGCTGGTAATCACTCTCCTAAAAATAAGTGGGCTTCTCATGTAAGTAAAAGTTTTGGTGGAACAAATGTTAATCCAAGACAAACTACATAAGAGCTAAAACATAAGTTCTTGTAAAAGTGAAACACACTACAAATTAGTTCCTTTTCTTAATAACTAACCTAGATGGTTTTTCTATTTAATTCCTGCTTCCATTCTGCCATCTCCCCCACACATACTCCCACAAAGCCGCTAGAACATCAAAGTTAGAACACAAAGTTATTGTGAAAAAGGTAAACTAAACCTAAAACTGGATCGTAAAGCAGTCCATTCGCCTCTGTACGAATTTACTGAATCAATACATACAAGAACTTACTGATGCTGATGATAACACAAAAAATAATCTGGATCATAGCACAACACAAGCGAGCAATGAGCATGAAGCAAGTTTTCACGTTGATCCTGCCAACCCAGTCATCAAGAATTTGGGAAAATACCAACGCTTGTTTCAAAATACAACAACTTCTTTCCTCCCTCCGTCCCCCCAATCCTTTAGTAACCTCTGTAGATCTAAATTTTAAAATCATTTTAATTAGTTACCTGCGCCCGTCAACCCACAGATCAGGTGTCCTACATTTTGTTTAGGTCCCCGCCTTGAAAACAAACCCGATTGCCCCATTTTCTGAGAGGTAAACTCCAGGAAGCTCCCTATGAAGTCACCGCGTTTGTTGTTTCAAAGATGCAATTAAACGAAAATGACACAGGCTGTCGAACAGATGAACTTGCCCAAGTGCGTGGAGGAGTCTATCATCTCCGGGTAAGGCCAACGAAAACTGTATTGTTGTAAATCTATTTTAGTGGTAATATTTCTTCCAGTTCGTTCTTCTCCAATATACTTACAAAACAGGGAAATTAAACTTCGTGAAAACTTTCTTGCCTCTACCAAACTTTAGCTTCCCAGCTTTCCGTACTACAGCATCTTGCAATGAGCAAAGGCGGGGGCGGGGAGAGGGGTGGTTAACTCCAGAACGCGGAGAAGAGCAATAAAAGAGCTTGCATCAGGCAGTGTCCGTCCCTCAGCTCTCTGTTCCCCACCACCCTACTACCCCACCCCCTCTTCTTCGAACCCTCACATATACACATTCTTCTGGGCGGCCTCTAACCACACCATGTCCACAATCATTTACAGAAATGAGAAACAGACTCCGGGAGCCCTTCCCACAGCACGCACAGAGCTGGAGTAGCACGATGCGGGTAAGGTCACCCTCGATTGCCCCATAATCTCTGTACTCATCCCCTCTGGGGTTTAATTCCCAAGGATCCGACTTTCCTCCGCCGAGAAGGCGGATCTACCTAATTCACAATCAGACAGCATCTCATCCTTCCTACCCACCCCGCCACCCCACCCCCACCCTAACACACCACCAAAGAAAAGTTCCTTCCACCAGGGCCATAGAGAGGTTGATTTTGAGAAGCTGGAGCCAAAAAAAACAGAGAGGGAGGAATAGAAAGCGCGGCGCACTTTGCTTGGCACTTTGCGCCCCTCCAGCCCAGCGTCCAGGACAGCGCACCTCCTTACCCGCTCGTCCCGAGACCCGGTCCGGCTACTGGCGCGCGGGGCAAGGGCAGCGGGGACGCGGCGTCCAGGCGGGCCGCGGGCAGCCGCCGCGGGCGCCGAGAGCCACCACCTCCTCTCCCCCAAGCGGCTGCGGGCGTGGGCCGAAGAAGCTGGAGAAGGAGCCTGGGGAGAGGAAGAGAAGCAGCATCTCCTCCTCCGCCACGCCTCCAAAACACTGTCCGGCGGCGACCCCGGCCGACCGCCAGACCCTGGAGCGCTAGCGCACCCTCGGCTGCCCCGCGCGCCTCCAAGGGCTTCCCCAAACCCTCCGGAGCGGGGCCGCTCAACTCCGGCCGCCGGCTCCGAGCGCTGCCGAGATACGCCTGAGGCAGACCGGGCAGCCGGGGAGCGCTGCTCGCCCGCCACGACAGTCTCTCGGGGCGGTAATCCCGGTGTGTCACCCTCGCCGCGCCGCGGCTGCCGGAGCTCCCGGCTCCTCTCGGGCTCCTCCTCTGGCGGCTCCGCCCCAGTCCCTGTCAATCAACCCTCTTCGGACTTCTGGAGCCCCGCGGATCTCCGACCCCGCCGTCCCCTCGACCTCATTGGCCCGACGGCCCCTCAGCCCCGCCCCCTCCCTAGAGACGAGGTCGCCGGGGAGACCGGCGCCCAGGTTCCTATGACAACCGGTGCCTTGGGCCTGGCTTTTCGCGAACTTCTGGCTTGCCAGAAGCTCAGGTTGATGGCCCCGCAGGAAAAGTTCCTAGCCGCTCCGGGCTGGACTCCTAATTTCAGACCAAGTTGAAAATGCCGCCGACCGCCCCCACACTTCCAACTTCGGAAACAGAACTTTATGGCCCTGGGGAAGGCGAATGAGAATGGAAAAATGCCCTGCTCTTCCTCTGCGAATCCAAATAAACCCCTCCCCCCACTTTGACTTCCCTTGTCTCCAGCCTTGTTTCCATATTCTCACCGGGCGGATTGGGGTTTTGAAAGGGTGAGGAGAAGAACGCGAGAAAGAGCGGGGCTGTGCCAGTTCCCTGCAGCAATATTGCAACTTGGAAATGGCGGGGGTCGACGAAAACAGCTCGGTGAGTCTTCCCACAGTTGTAAAGTGATCTTCAGAGATGCTGTGGAACAGTTTGTCATCCCCAGATGCCTTCAGGAAAACTCACATTCTCATCTTTTTGGAAAAAAATAATAATGATAATAAAGTATGTAAAATCTTTTTATTTTCCTTCTGAAGTTCAGATAATTCTAAAGTTAAAGAAAAATGAAGTAAAAAGTTTGACATAATGCAATAAAATAAAGACATCCATTTTTCTATAGAACTACATATTACAGCTTGGTAAAAGTATGTCCTAGCAGCTATGACCCTCCTGAAAGCTAAAAAATTTGGGTGTCCACAATTTAACCAGGAAGCCTTACTGAATTCATGAGCAAAGGATATCTCATCATTTAAGTTTCAAAAGTTTGGGTTTACTCTCAGAAATATAAGGTAAACCTGGTACAAGGGGACCTGAAGGTTAAGTTATTCTTGGACCCCCTGTGTTAAGCCCTAGATGAATCTGAACTTCTTGGCTGGTTCCAAAATGGAGAGATCTGAAGCAAAATTAAGAGCTGCAATCGTTAGTCTCCTTAGCCCCTGAGGCTGCTGTACATGTATGATGAATGAGGGAATTAATAATAATGATTTACCTTTGGCGAGCACTTGCGTTTTCATTATCTCATTTACTAAATGAATAGCTGTGATGGATGTATTCAGTCGAATATGCCTTGCAAATGTGGGCTGAGTGTGATTACTTACGGCACTAAACACAATAAAATGCACAGCAGAATTTTAAGATAAGGACCCTGCCCTCAAGGAGATAAACGCAAAGCCTAAGAAAGAAAACTAGCGTTCTTGAAACAATTTGAGATTAGAGCCAGAATGTGCAGCCAAACGCTGAGTGCAGTACAGTAGTCAACGAGAGCAAGTCTGGATTGTAGAATAGGCTGGATTAGTCAGATTAAGGAGGAAAAGAATTTAAATTGGAAGGGTAGGGAGTGGGATGAAGGAAGCACAGATGAGGAAAGACATTTATTTGAAGGAAAAATGTAAAACCAAAATGCAACAGCAGGAATAGAGTGGTGAAAGTAAATAACAATGAGAATATCAGGCCAGCTGACCTAGAGACAGAAATGAAGGTTTGGAGCAATTCCCTAGCCCTTCCCTCATTTTCCGAAATAGAAGGTTTTAAATGTTCTGGTTTAAATATGGGTTGGGAAGGTAGAGTGGGAGAGGTCATTTTGTGAGAATAAAAGCTTTCATGGAATATCTGCCTCTGTTTTGCCACTGAAAGAAAAGTTCCTGCATTTATTAGAAAGAAAAGCAATATCCATAATACTTGGAATAACATGCATTCATGTCAGAAAGAAGGTATAAAGAGGATGGTTTGGAAATTTTCACAAAAGTAGTTAGAAAAACTAAAGTGTTGTGAGTTTGTGTGTGTGTGTGTGTGTGTGTGCATTAAGGCCTTTTCAGGTGGTTGCCCTCCAGGCTTATTTCTCAGTGATCCTTGTGTTTTATATAAGCTGAAAGGCTGGTTTTAAAATAAATGACTGTGATACCAGAACCTGCTAGAGTACACAAAAGAGAAATCTATAGTTTAATCTCCTTTTTGGATATAATGTAAAATTACAGTACAATATTAACAGTAGGACTAGAACTATATTACGAATGTATGCCGAAGTTAAGAATTATGCCAAGTATATAAGAATGCTTTAGCATCATTCCTTCCAAAGAAATCCCAGGGTTGATCTCCTTCAGAATGGACTGGTTGGATCTCCTTGCAGTCCAAGGGACTCTCATTGGAAAAGACTCTGATGCTGGGAGGGATTGGGGGCAGGAGGAGAAGGGGACGACCGAGGATGAGATGGCTGGATGGCATCACTGACTCGATGGATGTGAGTCTGAGTGAACTCCGAGAGATGGTGATGAACAGGGAGGCCTGGCGAGCTGCGATTCATGGGGTCGCAAAGAATCGGACACGACTGAGCGACTGAACTAACTAACTAACTAACTATATAACAATGATTCTGTAATAGAATACTTATTTATATATTAAGTCAAAGGAGAGAAACTGTGTGCTTTAATTGGTACTGAAAAGGATTTTGTAAAATCCAGCATCGTTCCTTAATAAACAGTTTTGAAGAATGTATGCTGCTGCTGCTAAGTCGCTTCATCAAAGTCAGAAACTTGCTGAATAATGAACCACTATGCTAATTCCTGCTGGAGTCAGGAGCAAGGCCAAGAATGCCCACCATCAGTCCATGTAAGGAAATGATAGCCAATGAAGTTAGATATGGCATGTACTTAGTCACTCAGTTGTGTACGACTCTTTCCGACCTTTTGGACTATAGTCCACCAAGCTCTTCAGTCCATGGGGTCTTTCAAGCAAGAATATTGGAGTGAGTTGCCATTTTCTCCCTCCAGGTGATCTTCCTGGCCTAGGGATCTAATCTGTGTCTTCTGTGTCTCCTACAATGCAGGTGGATTCTTTATCCACTGGTGTGAAATACAAACAAGAAATTAAACACTGAAAATGTTAGGATTGTCGTTTGTTTGCAAATTATATGCAGACTCTAAGGACTAATAGAAAAACTTTCAGAAGCAATAGAAGATGAGTTAGAGTAACATTTTACGTTTTGATGGACAAAGCCAAGAAGTGGTACAAGTTACAGTCATTCTAATACAGATGGAAATTTTGAGAGTGCATTCTGTTTCTTTACATCCTCATCATTAAACTTTTTTGAACTTTGCCAATCTAATAGATAAAAAATGCTATCACATTACATCTATACTTTCGATTCTCTTATGAGCACTTTTTGTATGCCTACAAGCCAGTCTATTTTCTGTTACCAAAAATATTATCCCATATTTTCTTCTAGAACTTTTATAGCCTTCACAGTTTATTCTTTGATCCATATGGAATTTATTTTGGTGGTAGCAGTGACTACCCATTTGTCCCCCAAAACCTTAAAAGAATTTGTAAATTTTCCTATATAACCATGTAAAGCTTCTATAGAGTAATAAAAATGCAACAAATAGGAAATTTACAAAAGAAATTTTATTTTATTATTTTTTTAAAAGAAATTTTAAAAAGCAATAAATATTTAAAAATTAAACAACTGTATAGAGAAGTAAAACTAAAAATGATATATTTGTAACTATTGAATTGGAAAAATATTTTTTAAGATGTAATATCTGGTGTCGGTGAAAACATGTGAAATAGATATTGTCTCATCATTGTTGGTAGGATTATAAATTGGGTTATTCCATTTGGGAGTGCAGTTGCGGAATCTTTCATAATTTATGATGTTTATATCCTTTTACTTATTTTTTTTGAAATTTATCCTATAAAAATATGTATACCCATGACCAGAGATGTGATCTCTTTGTGAGACCTACCTGGTGGCTCAGTGATTCAGATTTCAGGCTTCCAATGCAGGAGTCATGTGTTTGATCCTTGGTCAGGGAGGGAGTGAAGATCCCACATGCTGTGTGGCAAAAAGAAAACAAACAAAAAAAAAGAATATTCTTTGCAGTATTGTTGATAGAAAATTTAAAAACAAAATAAATGTCCATAATGATGGAATAATTAACTATGGTTACTCAGGTATATTACCTGGTGACAAAATCAAGTGGCCATACAGAATGATCTTATTTCTGTTCAAAAGTACATATATCTATGTATTTATATATGGTGATATTTATACTGTTAGCAATTGTTTCTACAAGAATTAGAAATCCAGAAAACATTGCATTTCTGAAATGTTTTAATTTGAAAACTTCACAAGATTGTTTACTTTTGTGTAGAAGGCCAAAATGGTTAAAAAAGGCAAATTGCCCACTATAAAATAAGTCATGGGGATGTATAAATTCATGGGCATATAATGTACAGCACAGGCACTAAAGTTGCTAAGAGAGTAGATCTTAACAGTTTTCATCATGAAAAAATTTTTTTTTGTAAATTTTAATTAAATTAAAAATTCAGTTCCTCAGTCAAACTAGGGGTGTTTCAAGTGTAGCACAGATACTGAGCAGTAGAGACACAGAACATTTTGATCATGGCAAGAAGTCCTATTCAGTTGAGTTGCTCAGTCATGTCCGACTCTTTGTGACCCCATGGACTGCAACACGCCAGGCTTCCCTGTCCATCACCGATTCCCGAAGTCCTATAGGTCAGTGCTAATTCAGAGGCTAGCATACCTGATTTTTCTCTAAAAGATGAAAGAAAATCTCTTTCTCTTTTGCTAGTTTCTATTAAAACTTATAAACAAAAAGGTCAACATAGTTTATCACTACTAACAATAAAGAAATTAGATAGCTGGCCATAACACAAATTTAATTGGGCTCCCATATGATCCAACCCTGAATATTCATTGGAAGGACTGATGCTGAAGTGGAAGCTCTAAAACTTTGGCCACCTGATACGAAGAACTGACTCACTGGAAAAGGCCTTGCAGCTGAGAAGGATTGAGGGCAGGAGAAGAAAGGGCAACAGAGGATGAGATTCTTACATAGCATCACCAACACAGTAGACATGAATCTGAGCAAACTCAAGGAAATAGTGAAGGACAGGGGTGCCTGGCATGCTGCAGTCCATGGGGTCGCAAAGGGTCGGACACAACTTGACAACTGAACAAGGACAACATGGTCTGTGAGCCTCAGAATGTTCATTACTTGTGAACCATCCCAAGAAATATTTTCTGTGGGACCCAGGGATCACTCCATAACAGTCTCCTTGAGACTGTATTCCAAGAATGTGTGTTTTGTTTATTTTTATAGGGAAAGTGTCTAATAAACATTTCAACAAATTCAGAAAAAGATATATATCTCTCCAAAATGTTGCGATTGTGTACTTTAAATGCCAATGATTTTAAAATATCACCTTTTAAAGGTTGAAATGAATTCTAAGCTAATCAAAATCTGTAAATAGCAGTGTTTTCTCAGCTGACTTCTTGTGTTCATCTCAATATGAAATATTTGTATTCTGACTTGTACCAACTATGTTAGTGTTTTTTCCCACTTTAAGCCCAGGAACATATTATCCTTTCTTGCTTACAAAGTAAGGACTGTGATGGGAACTTTGCCCAGGTGAGAAGCAGAAGGGAGATAAGTAATCCACCAAAACACCAGCAGGTAATTGGAGCACAGACTCTGACAGTGTTTAAGGAAGACTTTGTGAGGCAGTACTAACACTTCCAAGTGAACCAAGAGTTAGCTAGCGAGAAAATGCAGTGATGGAAGCCAGACAGGACTACAGTTACCCTCAGCTCCATTGAATAAGCAGGTTGTTTTCTTTTGGTGGTAGCTGATCTCTCTGTAAAATGTGAGAATTCCCCTAGGATGAGGAGTTACGTGACAGCAATGGCAAAGGTAGCTCCAAGCATTGGGAGGCAGCCTGGTAGCTCAGTACAACGAAGAGCACAACATTTGCACTTGGAAGACTCGAGTACAAATCTTGGCAAGTTACCAAACTCCTTTAAGCATGATTTTCCTCCTCTAGAAAGTGAAGGAAATAAGAATAGCTGATTCGTTCCACATGTTGTTCAGTTGCTAGGTTCATGTCTGACTGTTTACAACCCCATGAACTGCAGCATGCCAGGCTTCCCTGTCCTTCACTATCTCCCGGAATTTGCTCAAACCCATGTCCATTGAGTACTAGCCTGTCATGTTCTTTCAGTGTTCAAGTAAATGAAATACGTGAAGTAAATGAAATACATGTATGAAAGCTATTTGTAAACTTTACAGCACTGTTTTAAAAAATCAAATAACAGCAACAACCAAAACTGTACAGATATTTGCAATTAGTGTTAAACTTAATGAGACAGAAATTATAAATAATCTCTTTCATTCTGAAGAGAAACTTTCAAAAGTATTAGGTGCCAGGGTCAGGTAGTCCTATGAAAGATTGTCAGAAAAATTTAATTGTGGTGCTCCTGTAACTTCTGCTTTTTTTTTGCCAACCAGATGTCCTGGCTCTTTTCTAATTTCCCCCTGTACTGTTTAGTTGTAGCTGGAATCAAGATTGCTGGGAGAAATATCAATAACCTCAGATATGCAGATGACACCACTCTTTTGGCAGAAAGCAAAGAGGATCTAGAGAGCCTCTTGATGAAAGTGAAAGAGGAGAGTGAAAAAGCTGGCTTAAAACTCAACATTCAAAAAACGAAGATCATGGCATCCGGTCCCATCACTTCTTGGCAAATAGATAGGGAAACAATGAAAACAGTGAGAGACTTTATTTTCTTGGGCTCCAAAATCACTGCAGGTGGTGACTGCAGCCATAAAATTAAAAGATGCTTGCTCCTTGGAAGAAAAACTATGACCAACCTAGACAGCATATTTAAAAACAGAGGCATCACTTTGCTGACAGAGGTTTGTCTAGTCAAAGCTATGGTTTTTCCAGTAGCTGTGTGTGGATGTGAGAGTTGGACCATAAAGAAAGCTGAGTGCCAAAGAATTGATGCTTTTGAACTGTGGTGTTGGAGAAGACTCTTGAGAGTCCCTTGGACTGCAAGGAGGTCCAACCAGTCCATCCTAAAGGAAATCAGTCCTGAATATTCATTGGAAGGACTGATGCTGAAGCTGAAGCTCCAATACTTTGAGCCACCTGATGCGAAGAACTGACTCATTGGAAAAGACCCTGATGCTGGGAAAGATTGAAGGCAGGAGGAGAAGGGGATAACAGAGGAGGAGATGGTTATATGACATCACTGACTTGATGGACATGAGTTTGAGCAAGCTCTGGGAGTTGGCAGTGGACAGGGAGGCCTGGCGAGCTGCAGTCCATGGGGTCACAAAGAGTCCACCACACTGCTAGACTACTAACTACACACTACTACTGTGTACTTAGTTGCTCAGTCGTGTCCAACTGTTTGCAACCCTGTGGACCGTAGTCCGCCAGGCTTCTCTGTCCATGGGGATTCTCCAGGCAAGAATATTGGAGTGGGTTGCCATGCCCTCCTCCAGGGGATCTTCCCAACCTAGGGATTGAACCCAGATCTCATGCATTGCAGGTGGATTCTTTACCATCTGAGCCACCAGGGAAGCCCAAGAAGGTAGCCTATCCCTTCTCCAGGGGATCTTCCTGACCCCGGAATCGAACCAGGGTCTCTTTACCAGCAGATTCTTTACCAACTGAGCTACCAGGGAAACCTTGGCCCCCAAACTTGACCACAACTTATTAGCCACTCGGATGAAGGCTGGTACCATGTTAGGCTAAAAGCATTCACTTCCTCCTACTTGATTTGCCAGGTGCTCCACCTGACTCAGAATATTTCTCTCCTCTGAATGCCTGAGCTGGCAATTCTCACTTTCAGTCACTAATGAGTTAAACTGCAAGGTGTTACCTTTAGAAGTGTGAAGTTAAATTTGCTTTCCCTTCCAACTTTCTCTCTTCGGGCATCTGTGTGATTGATTTATCAGATTTTAGGTAGCTGTCACTT
Source organism: Cephalophus harveyi (assembly GCA_006410635.1). Taxonomy (NCBI): domain Eukaryota; kingdom Metazoa; phylum Chordata; class Mammalia; order Artiodactyla; family Bovidae; genus Cephalophus; species Cephalophus harveyi. The sequence goes on along the minus strand of SJYT01006760.1, from coordinate 134,562 downwards.
TAAACCCTGAGGCTGAGAGGTACTGGGGAGGTAAATTTTAATTAGTGAAGGAGAAAGAGGAATGAGGGGAAGCTAGTTTCAGCGTGAGTAGAAGTGGAACTGGTGAGAGAGGAATTTGGTGGGGAAGAGGTATGCCGTGTGAGGGTGACCCTCAGGGCTGCTGATACCAAGGGAGGGGCAGAGAAGTATATAGTACTCAAGGGGTGTGGCGCTGAAGTCAAACTGCCTAATTCACAGTTTTTACCAGGGCCAGTTGTCTCTGACTCATTTCTACTACTTGTCCTGGCAAGTTTTGGAACCACCTCTTCACTTTGGTTGAAGGGAGGATGGCAAATAAGCATAGCCCTTCTGCTTTTTGAAACTTGGCCACGTCTGAACACACACAAGGTAATTTAATATGAATATGCTGTCATCTAAATCTGACCTAAAGGGCTTGCCTTAGGGTTCATGACTGTTAATCTTGATTTTTTTGTTTTGTTTTGTTTTAAAGTGTTCCCAGAAATGGAAACCAAATCAGAAGTTAAGCTTTCTAGTTTATGCTCTGTCTTAAAGAACATAAACTAAAGTCTGATGAGAGTGAGCTGCTGTGCAGGAAAGTTGATCATTAAAGGCTTTGTAAGGTGGAATCAGAATGTTTAATGAAACAAAGCATCACTTTGTAAGAAATTCCTCAAAAGTTGATTGCCTTGATTTTTGCATTCTCTTCTGTAATGTTTAAAAGAAAACGTAAGAGGAAAATGATCTAATTTATGGAAACTGATTACCAGTTTAGGGCCCTCTCCTGACTTAGAATATCATGTAGTGGGAGAAACACTGAACCCGCCACAGTTGACAACCACACGAAGAGAGGAAGTTTATCTTAGAGAGTTGAAGCTGCGCAGTCCTTTAGTTCATCTACAAACTTAAAGTAGGAAAGTGTAAAAAAAAATTATACATATATAATTTAAGCGCTTTACTTTTACAAAAAAAAATCTGTCATTATACATTCATTAGCAAATCTTTTGATGCTGGGCCAATCTTTGATTCTGACCAGGACTCTGCTGCTTTGATTCTGACCATGAGTTCCTGGTTGTCTTTTTTACATAAACTCTTTCCAAATGCAAAAGCTACAATTTTCTGTTTTGTTTTATGTTAAAGGAAATATGGAACCTAAAGGACACTAGCACAGTAATATAACTTTAGAGTACTTCTATATTTGTATAGTATATTCCAGTTTTTTTGCTTCTGGTAATTTGTGGCAACAATTTGTCTTTCATTAGCATTCAACTTCATTTTTTAAAAATTATGGTAAAATATATACATAACATAAAATGAACCATTTTAACCATTTTAAAATTTCAACTTTATTTTCAATAGGAAAATGTCTTTTACACTTAAGTATATAAAAATTAAATTACCTAGTTACATTAGCAAGAATAACTTACATTAAGAGTTTGGAAAACTAAAACAATTGATTTTTATGTAAGCTTCATTAAAGTAGGATTTTTGTCTGTTTTATCCATTGCTATGTCCCTAGCTCCTACAACAGTGTCTGTCACATAGTAGGCACTCAGATACTGTGAAGGGAATGAGTGAATGGCTTTTGGTTGTTTTAACTCAGCTGGAGGAAGGATAAATGTTCACATACCATGATTTGGCTCATTAGCAAACATTCAAAGGCAGTGGGTATCAGTCTGTGTGTCTTATAGAGGGAATGGAGAACTTTAGTTAATCTCACGGTTTGACTAAGTGAAGGTCATTTAATACTGCTTCTATTTTATTTTGAAAAATCCTGGTATAGTGCTTAGCACAGTATCTTATACACCAGAAATATTCAGAAAATATTAATCTTTGTTGATTGTCGGTTGATACATTTATTCTCGTCACTCTATTGAGGGAGGGAGAGGGGAAAGGGGGAAAGGGCAAATAGCAGAGATATTAATGTTCCACGAATAGTATTGGCGGGTGGAGGGAAAAGAGACTTTTCTACTCTCTCCAATCAATTCAGTTCAGTTCAGTCGCTCAGTTGTGTCCGACTCTTTGTGACCCCATGAGCTGCAGCACTCCAGGCCTCCCTGTCCAACACCAACTCCCGGAGCCCACCCAAACTCATGTCCATTGAGTCAGTGATGCCATCCAACCATCTCATCCTCTGTTGTCCCTGGAAGAATAACCCCTGTTGTCTTTGATCAGAGAATATACTCCAGTTACTCAGGTTTCCATAAGCATTCTCCTACTTCATTGTGCTTTGAATGATCTTCCTTTCTCTTGTCCAGTTCTCTTAATGGGAAAGTCTTCTCAGTGCCACCATTGGCAATTTGAATTACATGAAGAGTATCTGTTAGCTAACAACCCGTTAGCCAAAAATCACTCTTTAAAGCTCACACCAGCCTGGGGTATGAACTAATTTCCGGGTATATTAATAATATAAATTTAGCCCCTTTTGCTTCCACTAGGCCCCTAGACTCCTGAAAATGTCTCACCTCTTTCCCATATTTCCAGAATTCTCCAAGAGACAGTTCCTATGTGCTCTGTAATGTTGTAATGTTTGTCTTCGCTCTTGTCCTCAAACCTTCTCCTGAAAGTCTAGTGCTGAGTATCACTTGCATTAGGGAGCTTGCCACTTCCACTGCTGCTAATATCTTCTATGAGGGAATCCACGCTGGGGTCAAGGGGATTATCTCTGAGTGCTCTCAAAGCTGCTCACCAAGAGCGAGAGTGGGACTGAGCTCAATTGCAGGGGCAAGGCCAGCTCTGTGCCATACTTTGTCACCTGGTTCTTGAAGCAGTACTGTCTATGTTCATTACATCACGAGGTCCTGATGAAATTATTTCACGTGGATGTTGGTAAAGAGAGGTAGTCACCATGCCATGCCTTTCCCTTTACTGTCATCACCCTACATACACTCACACACATACTACTCTTTCCGTTCAACGGAAAGTAAAAGCGCTTTTGTGCAAAAACTCATTCAAAAAGATGCTTTGAAAGATCACCAGCCCTCCCTTTCAGCAAACAGCCAGTGGTGAGAGAAGGGTGAACAAGCACACAGCTGTAGTAACAATGAGTTTTTCCACGACTCTTTCAGTAAACAAGCAAGAACTTTATGAGCTATTTCAATGTAAAACAAATTGTAAGTGCATTATCTGTATTTTAATAATGCAATGGTTTCATAAAGTATGAATTTTTGTATCACCTCAACAATTGTATTAATAACATGTTCAACTATAACTACAGTAGTAAAATTAAAATGTACATGTAAATTATGAACTAAAATGTAAAAATCTTATAAAAGAGATTATTTTAGTTTTTGGTTTTAAAAGAGTTTAAAGTATCCTTAATTTGTCTGTTACTATAGAAAATTTCCTATCAAATTACTAGTCTTTCAGGGTCCATTGGTTTAGTTCCCAATTTCTGTTTGATGGTCATCAGCGCAGGTAACTGCCTCTCTCTTCCCCCATAGTGTCGTATAAATGGGTTTTTTTAAGATAACATACATGATTATTTCAGTCTTGCTCTACATATAGATTAAACTAAGTAAAATGTAATAGCTTTGAGACACAAGAGTCCTGTTTTAGAGGGGGAAAGCAAAGAGCCAAGGTAGTTATTTTGATATGATCATGAATGAAGTTAACACTTGTATAGTTTTGGTAAAACCAAAGTCTTGATATAATATTTGCATTATATATGCAAAAATCTGTTGCTTAACTACAATAGTAGTTAACTACTGCAGTAACTACTCTGTTACTACTGTTGCCTGTTCCATACTTCTACTGTAATCATTCTCTGAAAATCATATATTTATATTAGTAATAACAGCATGTTCAGTTCAGTCACTGAGTCATGTCCAACTCTTTGTGACCGCATGGACTGCAGCACGCCAGGCTTCCCTGTCCACCACCAACTCCCAGAGTTTCAGCTTGCTCAAACTCATGTCCATTGAGTCAGTGATGCCATCCAACCATCTCATCCTTTGTTGTCCCCTTCTCCTCTTGTCTTCAGTCTTTCCCAGCATCAGGGTCTTTTGCAATGAGTCAGTTCTTTGCATCAGGTGGCCAAAGTATTGGAGTTTGGTATTCCTTCCAACAAATATAACAGCATGTAGCCCTTGAAAATAATATAACTTTATAATGTACTTCTAAGGATATAAATACGTATTAAACTTAGCCATTTTGCTTTTCACATTTAAGTCTCTTCTTCCCAATAAGGACTGCTTTTGACTTTGAAAGAGCTGAAGATTACTTTTGGCTTATTTTTTCATAAATGGATTTCATGTTTGCTTTTACCTTCACAGATGCTAAATATTTCTTATACTTTTGAAGAGAAAGGAAAACAATTTTAGATTTATTATGACATTCCTGAGAATTCCTATTATACTGGATATACCTGATTAATGATATTTTAACAGAAAATTAGTTCCTATTTTGGCATCAGTTGTAAAAATCATTGGGTTCACATGCCACTTCAATGTTTGAAGATTGATTCATTATATTTTCATAATTTCTAGAAGCTTATCAATGCCAACTAGTAACATACAAGATCCTTCAGTTCAATTGTTAGGTTATGCTTTTATTCCTATTAATAATGTTTTAAAAAATTGTCTCTTCAACACTTCAGATTTATAGATTATATGAAAAATTTCAAATTCATACATCTCAGTTTTCAGCAATAAAGGACATATAGTAACAAACAACTCAAAGAAAGATAAGTTGGCTATGCAAAACTGAACAAGAGTGAACATACATATTTGTTCAGATGGAACACCCACTTGGAGGATTTGATGCAACTGAGATATCACTGATGGAGTTTTGATAAAGTTCTTACTGTTTTTCTTTGTTTTTAATGTCCTGCTTGTGAATATACACAATCTTTAATGGATTTAATTTTCTTAAATAGAGAGCTGGTAAAATCTATATCTGACAGTTTTTTCATATTTTTGATAGGATTTTTTTTTTTTAACCTCTGGGAAGTTGTAAGGGGCAAATGCCTTCTTTGCTTATAGTAGTGATTCAATACATGTTTAATTTCTTTTAATTGTTTTACATATGTTGACATTTTTTCTTTCTCTGTTTTAAGGCATGGAGATGATCTCCTTTCTGTATTTTTTTATTTGAAATAAGCATATGTCCACATGACTTAAGAAATTCAAACAGATGTGATGTAATAACTTCTGACTGTCTGCTAGGTCACCTCTCTATTTTCACAATAATTTTTTTTCTCACTCAAAATAAAAGGGGCCCATGAATTTAATATATACTCCAAAAATAGTAGTAATTTGCATTGGAATAGAAAACTGTTCATTCAAATACCACTCACCATAGAATAGTGATTTTTCCGGTGAATATGAAATAGGCTTTGCTCTTGGAAAGAATCTTGGAAAGGCCACGGAGAAACTCACACACTCCTTATTTCACAGTTCCAGGCCAAATCTGCCTGACTGAAGCAATGTGAAGAGGCATATTCCTGAGTTAATTTGCTTGCTAAGTTGCTTCAGGACTGTCCAACTTTTTGTGACCCTATGTACTATAGCGTCGTGCCAGACTCCTCTCTCCATGGAATTCTCCAGGCAAGAATACTAGAGTGGGTTGCCATTTTCCTCCTCCAGAGAATCTTCTTAACCCAGGGATCGAACCTGTGTCTCTCATGTCTCCTGCATTGGCAGTCAGGTTCTTTACCAGTAGCACCACCTGGGAATCCCTGAATTAACTTGGTGGATGGTTGTTATATCCTGCATTTTTCTTTCTCTCCTCTGCCAAGTCTCCATTCTGACCTCCACTCAAAAAAATATGTTTCCAGCTGAGCAGTCCAGGTTGCATGGAGTTGTAAGATAGGAAATATTGGTAGAAAAGTGGAAGTGTTTAATTATTTACACAGTTCCAAGACCCTTAGCTTCCCATTAAAATATTGTTGAATAATATTTGAATTCGGTGTGTTTACTTAAGCTTTCAGCATTTATTTTATGATCTTTGACTACACCTAGAGTGATTTTTAATATAAGAAATTAAAATCTGTGATAAAGCAGCACATTATTGAAATTTTAAGTAATTACTGTTTAGCAGTACAGAAAATGCTACAAAGTATAGCCAATTTAAAACCACTGACTTATTTTTATACAAGGAATATTGTTAGGTCTCATGATGACTTTGTTTCCAAGCACACTATTTGTTAAAGTACAGATTTCTATTTAGTTGGCTTAACTAGTAACTTTTTAAAACTTTTAAAGACATCCTAAAAACATAGACAGTATATATTTGATTTTACAAATATTTTTCTTTTAGTGTACCAGAGAACTGTGAAACATTTTAAGATTGTTAAATAATTATTTAGTAGTTGTTAAATAATTGTTAAATATAATTACATCCCTTTAATAGAGATGTACTCTTCTTGGACTTACATTTTCTCATTTGTTACAGGATGAGTGTTTCTAAGATGGCCAGACTTTAACATATTAAATTTTATTTAGAGTATTGCTATGTGAAAAAAAGCAAGAAATAGAACAAGGCTTATGAGAAGTATATGCATATATGTACATACCTAGGTTTGCTTGTATTTACATAAAGAAATGCTAAGAAGACCCATGCTGTTACAAATAGTTACCTCTAGGGGACAGGGAGGAATGGACTGAATGTGGACAGCAGCAGGAGCAAGACTTCTTACTGCACACATTGATGTCCTTTTAGTTTTTGAAAATGAAAAATTATATGGTCGGGGGGTGGGGGACGCACAGATAGAGAACCTCAAACAGAGATAGCCAAAGAAAGAAAATAGAGATGTGGGGAGAAAATAGAGATGGGGAAGAGTCTTACTTTTGTTTTCTCTGAGAATAGAGTGAGATAATCTGTTGATCCAGTCTATTGCTCTGGTAGTGACATGAACTTGGCATCTTCTTTTTCTCTGCAGTATATCCTCTTAAGTTAAAAATATATTATTACTAGTCTAAGCTACTGGGGGGTTGGTGAGTTTCCAAGTTAGATTTGTATGTTCTGTACAGATTTTTAAAGATTGCACAATATTTATGAGTTTAAAAATAGTTATTAAGAAAAACAGTCATCTTTCAGCACTTTCTCTGCTGGGACCTGGGTTCAATTCTTGGTCAGGGAACTAAGATACCATAAGCCATGTGATACAACTGAGGGGAAACTAAAGAGAGTAACAGTCATCCTTATTTCACCTCTTTTCAATTAAAAAAAAAAAAAACTTCATTCTTCCTCTATTCTGGATGCTTTTATATATGTAATGATAGAGCTGATAATCTATCATTATCTAGTAAAGCTAGTTTTTCTTGATTGCTTATAATTAGGTTTGAAATAGCTTTTCTGTTAGGAATCTGGATCTTCAGGTTTTTCTATCTGAAATGCTTCATTATGTTGCAAGTTGGAGCTTGATATGCAAGATGTCAATCAAGATGGAAGTTCTCATTTTGTATATTCTGTCCTTCATAAATATTTTTACTTCTTTTCATTCATTCAACTAAAATTCACTGAGAGAAAACTCTTATAAACTGCATATTACTGCTAAGTCACTTCAGTCGTGTCCAACTCTGTGTGACCCCATATAGACGGCAGCCCACCAGGCTCCTCCATCCCTGGGATTCTCCAGGCAAGAACACCGGAGTGGGTTGCCATTTCCTTCTCCATATTGCTTCTGCATATTACTAAACACTTCAAAAATATGAGAAGCAATGGTCAAGCTAAAATTTGTCTATGATTTGAATATTATTAATCATTTAAACATTTAAAAATAAATATAATTCAAGTACTTCTTCAGGTCTTCTTAAAGAACAACAAAAAACAGAACCAACAACAAAAAACATATACAAAAATATTCTACTGACCTTTTTTCCCACCCGATGTTATACCTGCATAGAAGCAACTACTTTCAATTTTTCCAGCTCTTTCTTCTGATTTTGTTGTTGTTCAGTCACACAGTCCTGTCCGACTCTTTGCGACCCCATGGGCTGCAGCACACTAGGCTTCTCTGTCCTTCACTATGTCCCAGAGTTTGTTCAAACTCATGTCCATTGAGTTGGTGATGCTATCCAACCATCTCATTCTCTATCACCCTCTTCTCCTCCTGCCCTGAATCTTTCCTGGCATCAGGGTCTTTTCTAGTGAGTCAGCTCTTCGCATCACGCAGCCAAAGTATTGAAGCTTTAGCTTCAGTGTCATCCCTTCCAATGAATATTCGGGGTTGATTTCCTTGAAGATTGACTGGTTTGATCTTGCTCTCCAAGGGACTCTCAAGAGTCATCTCTAGCACCGCAGTTTGAAAGCATCAATTCTTCAGCGCTCTGCCTTCTTTATGGTCTAACCTTCATACCTGTACATGACTACTGGAAAAGCCATAGCTTTATCCATCACTTTGTTGGCAAAGTAATGTTTCTGATTTTTAACATGCTGCTTAGATTTGTCATAACTTTTCTTCCAAGGAGCAAGCGTCTTTTAATTTCATGGCTTCTGTCAACTTTGTTGCGAGGAGCTATCCTTGCATTGTAGGTTATGTAGCAGTGTTGTTGGTCTCTACTCATTAGATTTCAGCAGCATTCTTCCCCTCACCTATAATAACTAAAACTATCTTCAGGCATTAGCAAATGTCTCCTGGAAGGGACAAAATCACCCCCAGTTGAGAACCACCGATCTTGGGAAAGTTAACTAAGTTTTCTGTCACTTAGTTCCCTCATCAGCAAATTGTAATTGATAGTAATACCAACTCATAAAGCCAATATGAGGATTAAATGAATGGCATTTTTGAAGCATTTATTGCCTAGCACATAGTAAGTAGTCTATGGTGGTGGTGGTTTAGTCACTAAGTTGTGACCAACTCTTGGAACCGCATGGACTGTAGCTTGCCTGGCTCCTCTGTCCATGGGATTTTTCAGACAAGAATACTGAAGTAGGTTGCCATTGCCTATTCCAGGGGATGTCACGACCCAGGGATAAAACCTGTCTCCTCCATTGCAGGCACAAAAAGGTACCCACATATCTGTAGTCAAATGGTTTTCAACAAAGATGACAGGATGATTTAATGATGCAAAAGATTTTCCATAAATGGTATTGGTACAATTGAACATCATATGTAAAAAATTGAACCTGAAATTTACTTCCACTATATAAAAAAGGGGATGACAGCAGATGAGATGCTTGGATGGCATCACTGACTCAATGAACATGAGTTTGAGTAAACACCAGGAGTTGGTGATGGAAAGGGAAGCCTGGTGTCCTGCAGTCCATAGGGTCACAAAGAGTCCGACACGACTGAGCCATTGAACTGAACTGACTGATATAAAAAAGTTAAGTTGAAATGGATCATAGAAGAAAATGTGAAACCTATAAAATATCTAGAAGAAAATTCTTGTGATATAGGACATAGAAAACATGAACCATAAATAAATAAAAAAGTGGATAAATCTCATCAATATTAAAACCTCGTGTTCTTCAAAAACTATTCTTGCAAAAATGAAAAAACCGGCCACAGATTCAGTTCAGTTAAGCCGCTCAGTCATGTCTGACTCTTTGCGACCCCATGAACCACAGCACACTGGGCTTCCCTGTCCATCACCAACTGCTGGAGTCTACCCAAACCCATGTCCATTGAGTCAGTGATGCAATCCATATCCTCTGTCATCCCCTTCTCGTCCTGGCCTCAATCTTTCCCAGCATCAGGGTCTTTTCAAATGAGTCAGCTCTTTGCATCAGGTGGCCAAAGAATTGGAGTTTCAGATTCAACATCAGTCCTTCCAATGAACACTCAGGGCTGATCTCCTTTAGGATGGACTGGTTGGATCTCCTTGCAGTCCAAGGGATTCTCAAGAGTCTTCTCCAACACCACAGTTCAAAAGCATCAATTATTTGGCACTCAACTTTCTTTATAGTCCAGCTCTCACATCCATACATGACCACTGGAAAAACCATAGCCTTGACTAGACAGACCTTTGTTGACAAAGTAATGTCTCTGCTTTTCAATATGCTGTCTGCTCCTGCTGCTGCTGCTGCTAAGTCGCTTCAATCGTGTCCGACTCTATGCAACCCCATAGATGGCAGCCCACCAGGCTTCCCTGTACCTGAGATTCTCCAGGCAAGAACACTGGCGTGGGCTGCCATTTCCTTCTCCAATACATGAAAATGAAAACTGAAAGTGAAGTCCCTCAGTCATGTCCGACTCCTTGCGACCCCATGAACCACAGCATGTCAGGCCTTCCTGTCCATCACCAACCCCCGGAGTTCACCCAAACCCATGTCCATTAAGTCGGTGATGCCATCAAATCATCTCATCCTCTGTCGTCTCCTTCTCCTTCTGCCCTCAATCTTTCCCAGCATCAGGGTCTTTTCAAATGAGTCAGTTCTTCGCATCAGGTGGCCAAAGTATTGGAGTTTCAGCTTCAACATCAGTCCTTCCAGTGAATATTCAGGACTGATTTCCTTTAGGATGGACTGCTTGGATCTCCTTGCAGTCCAAGGGACTCTCAAGAGTCTTCTCCAACGCCACAGTTCAAAAGCATCAGTTCTTCGGCACTCAGCCTTCTTCACAGTCCAACTCACATCCATACATGACCACTGGAAATACCATAGCCTTGACTAGACAGACCTTTGTTGACAAAGTAATGTCTCTGCTTTTCAATATGCTGTCTGCTCCTGCTGCTGCTGCTGCTAAGTCGCTTCAATCGTGTCCGACTCTATGCAACCCCATAGATGGCAGCCCACCAGGCTTCCCTGTACCTGAGATTCTCCAGGCAAGAACACTGGCGTGGGCTGCCATTTCCTTCTCCAATACATGAAAATGAAAACTGAAAGTGAAGTCCCTCAGTCATGTCCGACTCCTTGCGACCCCATGAACCACAGCATGTCAGGCCTTCCTGTCCATCACCAACCCCCGGAGTTCACCCAAACCCATGTCCATTAAGTCGGTGATGCCATCAAATCATCTCATCCTCTGTCGTCTCCTTCTCCTTCTGCCCTCAATCTTTCCCAGCATCAGGGTCTTTTCAAATGAGTCAGTTCTTCGCATCAGGTGGCCAAAGTATTGGAGTTTCAGCTTCAACATCAGTCCTTCCATGTGCAATTGTGTGGTAGTTTGAGCATTCTTTGGCATTGCCTTTCTTTGGGATTGGAATGAAAACTGACCTTTTCCAGTCCTGTGGCCACTGCTGAGTTTTCCAAATTTGCTGGCATATTGAGTGCAGCACTTCCACAGCATCATCTTTCAGGATTTGAAATAGCTCAACTGGAATTCCATCACCTCCACTAGTTTTGTTCATAGTGATGCTTCCTAAGGCCCATTTGACTTCATATTCCAGGATGTCTGGCTCTAGGTGAGTGATCACACCATCATGGTTATCTGGGTCGTGAAGATGTTTTTTGTACAGTTTTTCTGTGTATTCTTGCCACCTCTTCTTAATATCTTGTGCTTCTGTTACGTCCCTACCATTTCTGTCCTTTATTGAGCCCATCTTTGCATGAAATGTTACTGCTTAATCGCTAAGTTGTTTCTGACTCTGAGACCCCATGAACTGAAGCCCACCAGGCTCCTCTGTTCATGGGATTTCCCAGGCAAGAATACTGGAGTGGGTTGCTGTTTTCTTCTCCAGAATATCTTGCCAACCTATTTATCAACCCACATCTCCTGCATTGTCAGGTGGATTCTTTACCACTGAGCCACTAGGGAAGCCCTGGATAAATATATATGTGTGTTCTATTCACAATCTGTTACTGAAAATAAGTAAAATTTGGAGGTCACTGTAAAGAGTATTTTTTTCAGTTCATTTTATTCTCTGCAGACCTTTGTCACTAAAAATTTTAATTATTTTACTTTTTGTATAAAACAATGTAACTTTTAAAAATGAACAGTGAACACACTAAAGAGATAAGTTAGAAAGTTAAGTCACTCAGTTGTGTCCGACTCTTTGCAACCCCATGGACTGTAGCCTACCAGGCTCCTCAGTCCATGGAATTTTCCAGGCAAGAGTACTGGAGTGGGTTGCCATTTCCTTCTCCAGGGGATCTTCCCAAAAGAGAACATATAACATGTACCATATCCATAGGAGGGAGAGAGACTGGTATCTTCTTGGTAGAGATCCCTGCTCCCACTCACAGAGCTCTTTCACAGCTGGTTATAATTGAAATCTCGTCCATGGCAGGGCATAGAGTTAAGCACTGTGAACACCTAAACTAATCCCATGAAATCCCATCTGGGCATCTGCTTACCTGAAGACCTGAGCTAACCCACCCATACACCTTGATGACCCTTCTGCTCACCACTCTTATTTACTTTTACTTACTTTTTCAGATTCAGTCCTATTACTTCTATTCCCAGATGTCTACCCTGATACCATGGGTTGACCAACCAAAGCAGCATATTAAAAATCAGAGACATCACTTTGCCAACAAAGGTCCATCTAGTCAAAGCTATGGTTTTTCTAGTAGTCATATATGGATGTGAGAGTTGGACCATAAAGAAAGCTGAGTGCCGAAGAATTGATAGTTTCACACTATGGTGTGAGAAGACTCTTGAAAGTCCCTTGGACTTCAAGGAGATCACACCTGTCAATCCTCAAGGAAATCAACCCTGAATATTCAATGAAAGGACTGATGCTGAAGCTGAAGCTCCAATAGTTTGGCCACCTGATGAGAAGAGCCAACTCACTGGAAAAGACCCTGATGCTGGGAAATATTGAGGGAAGTAGAAGGGGGAAACAGACGATGAGGATGGTTGGATGGCATCACTGACTCAATGGACATAAGTGTGCACAAACTCCAAGAGATAGTGAAGGACAGAGAAGCCTGGAATGCTGCAGTCCATGGGGTCACAAAGAGTTGAACATGACTTGGTACTAAAAACAAAAGCTAATTTAGGTGTTTTCTCAATAACTTAAATTCTCAAGTTGCAGTCTCTATCACTGTATCTACCACATTATATGTTTCATTATTTCAGAAGTCAGCACACTGCTTCTATAAAGTTTATGGTTGGTAAATATTTTTAGCATTCAGACCAAGAGAGAAACTCAAAGATATGATGTAGGTACTTATATATAAGAGAGAAAACAAATTTTAATGACTTTTACTGAAAAAACTAACATTTGAGTACAGTTTTTGTGAAACAGATAAACTTATCAGAAGAATAGAATTCTTTTCGAAGAGATAACATTTCTCTTAATTGTGGTTCAAAGTTAGTGTTCTCGTTTATCAAATTGATGGCAAGTGTTTTTTCTGTAAAAATCATTCTTAGCTTGTAAGCTTGTGAAAACAGGCAGTGAAGTTTCCTGACCTCTGCTTGATTTGTTTAACTCTTTGTCTCTACTGTGTTTTGAGATCCAGAACCTTGGTCGTATTTATCTTTGAATTCCAAAGCAGTGAGCTACCTGACACATTATAGGTGCTTAGTGACTTAAAATTTCCTTTTCAAGCAGGCAAGATATTTGCTTTTTATCTTAATGGATAATACTCTGACTTTATGTGTTACCTTTCATGTAAGGATTTTCAGATCTATTGTCTCCTATCTGTTATCTAATATGCAATAAGAAAAGGATTGGTTTTATTATTCCTATTTTACTGATGGAAAAGTGACACAGAAGTATAGCCAAAACTATAATTAACAAATTCTAGTCTCAGCTATAGAAGGTTTTCAAAGGATTACAGTACATTCCCAGGTGTATATGTCTCTTGTCTGTTTCAAGCATTATCAATTATCAGAAAATTCAGAGGTGTAAGTAAACCCTATGGGGTGGTATAGACAAGGAAATTACTATAGCATCTGTGTGTGTCGGGGAGGGGGGGGGCGGGGACAGGGGATGAGGAAAGCGCTAAAAAGCTGATTATAACTTAAAATTCCTAGAAATAATGTTCTGTGCTGAGTTTTCAAGTGGGAGACATCATACTTTTGAAAAATATTTTTATGTATAGTATATAATTTTGAAATGCAGTCTTAAAAGAGATATACCAAAATGAATGTAATTACCATGAAGAAATGAGCAAACGTGATTATTAGTCAAAACATGGTATAAGTTACTTTTATATCTGGTGAATTTAGCAAAGGAATAGGGTGTTTTCATGTTTTTGTGGTCAGTAATTTCCCAAGAGATTCCACCCTAATCTTTGTTTTCCATAAGTCCATTATCATCACTTCAACATTATTATAGGGAACCCTCCTACACTGTTGGTGGGAATGCAAACTGATACAGCCACAATGGAGAACAGTATGGGGGTTCCCCAGAAAACTGTAAATAGAGCTACCATATGATCCAGTAATCCCACTCCTGGGCATATATCCAGGAATAAACCCCAAATTTAAAAAGATTCATGTACCCCAATGTTCATCACAGCACTGTTCACAATAGCCAGGACATGGAAACAACCTAAATCTCTATCAATAGAAATGGAAAAAGAGGATATGGAACATTATTATCTGCAATGGGATTATTCTTTTTCCTTTAAAAGATTTAATTTATTTTTATTGGAGTATGGTTGCTTTACAATGTTTTGTTGGTTTCTACTGTACAGCAAAGTGAATCAGCTATATGTATTCATATATCCCCCTTTTGGGGGGTTTCCTTCCCATTTAAGTCATCACAGAGCACTGAGCTGAGTTCTCTGAGCTATACAGTAAGTTCTCATTCAGTTCACTTCAGTTCAGTCGTTCAGTCGTGTCCAGTTCCTTGTGACCCCATGAACTGCAGCATGCCAGGCCTCCCTGTCCATCACCAACTCCCAGAGTTTACCCAAACTCATGTCCATTGAATCAGTGATGCCATCCAACTGTCTCATCCTCTGTCGTCCCCTTCTCCTCCCGCCTTCAATCTTTCCCAGCATCAGGGTCTCTTCAAATGAGTTAGCTCTTCCCATCAGGTGGCCAAAGTATTGGAGTTTCAGCTTCATCATCAGTCCTTCCAATGAACACCCAGGACTGATCTCCTTTAGAATGGACTGGTTGGATCTCCTTGCAGTCCAAGGGACTCTCAAGAGTCTTCTCCAACACCACAGTTCAAAAGCATCAGTTCTTCGGCACTCAGCTTTCTTATAGTCCAACTCTCACATCCACACATGACCAGTGGAAAAACCACAGCCTTGACCAGACGGACCTTTGTTGGTCTCATTAGTTATCTATTTTATACATAATATCAATAGTGCATATAAATCAACCCCAAACTCCCAATTCCTCCCACCCTGCCTCCTCTCTTGGTGTCCATATATTCTCTCCATCTGTATCTCTGTTTCTGTTTTGCAAATTAGTCCATCTATATCATTTTTCTATTTGGATTCCATATATGTGCATTAATATACAATATTTGTTTTTCTCTTCATGACTAACTTCACTCTGTTTGACTCTGTTGGTCCATCCAAGCCTCTACAAATGACCCAATCTCATCCCTTTTATGACTGAGTGATATTCCATTGTATACATGTACTCTATCTCCTTTATCCATTCCTCTGTTGATGGACATTTAGTCCTACAGTATTACTGAGTACTTTTTAGTTCTAGTTTCTGGGGGTAAAAATAGTGGACCTGATCCTTGATCTTGGGAAGACAGAATAAATATAGGCAGTATAGCAATGGATGGAGGCATGAAGTAAAGACCAAAAGGTAGGCCAATAGTACTTGTCAGAGGAGTACAGGCAAGAGGATTTTCTGTAGGTGTGTGAATGTGTGTGGATTGGCTGGTAATGAGAGGGTGGGGAAAGGCTTCCTGGAAGAGGTAGCACTTAAGCTGGACCTTCCAGAAAGATAATGGAGGGACTTCCCTGCAGTCCAGCGGTTTAGAATCCATGCTTCCAAGGTAGGGATCGGGGCACACACAGGTTTAATCCCTGGTTGGGGAACTTAAGATCCCACATGCTGTGTAGTTTTGTTAGGAGAACCACACTGAAGCTGCCCACCCTGGCCAGGCACCCTAACGATTTGCATGAGTTGTTTTACGATAGGAGGTCCTGGTAAGGAACACGGAACTAATAAGCCACCACCAACTGGAAGAGCTCGGGAAAGGTCAAAAGGAGATACCACGTGTCCAACCACCTCTCAGAATCCTTCTTGCTGGCATCCATCTTGGCTGAGCGATGTGTGAACCACCAGAAGGGACTCTTGAGTCAAAATGATTGGCTAAAGAAAACCCAGAAACTGATCCCATTAACATAAAACCTGAGACTGTGAGCCATGTGGCAGAGCGGTCCTCCTGGGTTCCCTTACCCTACTGCTCTCTGCCTGGGCGCCCCTTCCCAATAAAATCTCTTGCTTTTTCAGCACATGTGTCACCTTGGACTATTCAATTCTGAGTGTTAGACAGGAGTCCACTTGCGGGCCCTGGAAGGGGTCTCCCTTCTTGCAACAGCTTGGACAAAATACTTAAAAATTTAGAAAAAAGTAATGGAGAAAGGATAAAACTCATAGAGAAGGACTTGAGCAAAACCACAAAGGTAGAAAGAGTGTGAATGATGTGTTCAGGAAACAATAAATAGATCAGTTTATCTTGAGCAGAGGTTTATGTAAGGAAGTAACTGGAATACATTTGTAGTGTTAGGAATGTGAGGAGAAAGGCCAAATGAAAGAGTTAGAAAGTTTATCGGAGGAAATGGTGAGCTGTCAAAGAAGTTTAAACAAGAAAATGGGGATGGCATAGGCAACAAGCATTGTAAGCAAGCTGAATCTTATCTCTTCCTGGACTGGAGCACTGAATACTGGATTATTTTTGCTGTAGCATGTGCTACATAAAAATGCAACATTTATGTCTTTGCCTTTTCATTGTGCTTTATATCCAACAGAGTTGGTTTTCGGAAAAAAAAAAAAAAAAAAACAATTTTATCTGCAGTGATTCAAGAGGAACTTGAAGATCTTTCAAGTGCTTCAACTCTGTGTTCCATTTTGGGATCAATTATGATACTGTGGATGAGCCGAAGTGCAGCTTTAGAGAAAATTTGTGTGACTGAGAGCATCTTAATAGTTCATCATAGTGTTAGGAGATATATGATGTCTTCTGCATTTAAGATTTTTGCATCCTGTTCACTTTTTAAATATCATTGCAAAGCAATATTAACAGAAATCCTGGGAATTAAAGCTTTCAGTTTATTTTAACTTGGATTTGTTTTCCTGAGCAAAGTGAGAAATAAGTTATATGTGTACTTTGAAAATATACTCTGGATTTGCTCAATAAAAATGTTGCTCTGAGCTATTAGAAGACAAAGCTGTGTACAGATGTGCTTGATTTGATGAAGGTGTTGTGGGTGTCCAGTTGGAGGCTGACCCATCTTCCCTCTGTCCCCACCACCTCATATTCTGAGTTAACTGGGAAGCCATCTGGCTGCCACATGTGCAGCCAGTTGCGTTCTCAACAGGAGTGGGAAATGTTAGAATTCTCCCAGAAGCACACTTGCAGAGTTTGACTTCCTCCCGCTAGTGTGGAGAAGTTCTCAGGATGCCAGATCATTAAGCACACTTTCCAGTGTGGGAGGCCCTCGAGAGTGGGAGGCCTTACTCTCGCTGGCTTGAATAAATTCAGATTGTTCCGCAAGCCTAGGCAAATACTCCATTGTGTTATTCTCCAGAGTAGTTTGACCTCGTACGCTTGAAGAATTCTTCCCCAAGACTCTCTTGCCCTCCCGGAAATTCACCCCTTTCAGAACTTTGAGGCCTAAATCCAGCCTGAAGAACGTGCACCGTTTCATCTCCTCTTAAGGTGGTGGTGGAAGAGGGGAAAGGGGACACACACACACACAAGCTCCAGGCCCACGTGGGGGCCTGCAGAGTGGAGAGAACAGGACTCATTGGGTGGCATCTCAGCACTTCTTATTTGCATCCACAGAAAAATAAACACTTTATACAATGATTTCTTACCTTCTTTCTGTGGTCAGCTGGCATTCCTTTTGAATCAAGGGCTATATCTTAAGGGAGGGGAGAAAGATGCCATGGAGAAGCAAGCAAGGGGCTCTGAAACAAGCTGCTTTGAGGGGAGGCAACTCCTGTGCCACCTCTGACAGCTGCAGTCCCTTTCCTCTTCTCTCCTTGTGTTGGTTTCTTTTTCAAAACACTATGCATCTTTCTAGATTGCATATATATGCATTAATATATGATATTTGCCTTTCTCTTCCTCTAATTAAAAAAAAAAACCCACTATGCATCTAATACCTTTAAATGGTCAGGAGACTGTTCACCTTAAAACTATGTGGACCAGGGACTTACCCTGGTGGTCCAGTGGTTAAGAATGGGCCTTGCAATCCAGAGGCTACGGGTTCAATCCCTAGTTGGGAACTAGGATCCCACATGGTTTGGAGCAACTAATCCTGTATGCTGAAACTGCTGAGCCCTCCACCACAACTGGAGAGTCTGTGCACCCCAGCAAAAGATCCCGTCCCACATAAGGCACTGAAGATCCCATGTGTTGCAACTAAAACCCATCGCAGCCAAATAAATCAATAAATATTAGAAAACAAAACAAAACTGCTAAATGAGCCAGAAGGAAGTAGGTTACATGTGTCAAATAATCAGAAAAGTCACTCCAGTCCCAAATGGACCTACTTACCATGTGAAATCAAAGTGTTAGTTGCTCAGCTTGTGTCCGACTCTGTCACCCCATGGGCTGTAGCCTGCCAGGTTTCTCTGTCCATGGGGATTCTCTAGGCAAAAATACTGGAGTGGGTTGCCATGCCCTCCTTCAGCGGATCTTCCCAACCCAGGGATCAAACCTGGCTCTCCACACTGTAGGCAGATTCTTTACCATCTGAGCCACCTGGGAAGTCCTGACACCTTAATACAGAAAACAGAAGTAAGCAGCACATACAATCTGGTCACTTAATTGCCTGGACTGCAAATAATGCTGCTACCATGGACACGTTTTCTTTCAGGTATTCTAAATTTCCTCTTTCCTGACATTTTCACAATAATTTCACCTAGTGACTTCCACACTTTTTTGTACCTCCGCCATATCTTATAAATGAATGAAATGCTTATGTGAGAAGCTGGAACTTTCTTGTAAGGAAACAATAAATCGACACAATTGTGAATCAAATTCCTTTCTTCAAAATTAAGCTCCACTTCTTTTATTTTTTACAGAGCTTCCCATGACATTTGTCTCCACCAATGTATTTGCTCTCATGTCTGGTACACTTGTTCCTCTCACTGTATTTGTTCAACACCTCACAATTATTTACTAATCACTCAATGTATATGACACATGCCAAGAGTTATGTGGGGGTGTTTAATATGTTTGTGAGGAAGAAAGAAACATAACAATACAAGGTAGTATTTGACTTGCCATAAGAGTGATACAAAGAAGTCAAAGCATTTAGATCACACACACACACACACGTGTGCGCGCGCACACACACACACACGCACACAGAAGTAAGAGTGGCTTGGGGGTGCCTGTATGAGTAGTTTTGGCTAGAGGAATTCTGAGTAGGCTTTATGGTAGAAGTGGAACATGAACTTAACCTTAGACGGGTAAGATTTCGACAGAGGGAATTCTAAACAAAGGAACAGTGTTATCCAAGGTAGGAATATGGAAATATGGGAAAGAATGTGTCATATATAGGGAATGATTTGCTGTGTAGTTTAACTTGTAGTATGGGGATATTACAGCACTTAGGGCTGGTGAGTAGATTGGCATCAGATTTTAGAAGTTTTAAGAAATTAGAACTTTATTCCAAAGACATTAATTCTTAAGCTTTTCGAGCAGGATTACACAATCCTGCTTTAATATTATTATTATTTATTTATTTTTTTTTTTTTTAAGGGAGAGGCAGAATGAATAGGCAATCCAGGAAGGATCAAATAGGGGGATTTACCAAAGGCTAAATCAATTTAGCCTCTTTTTCAAGACCATTGTGGTGATCTAAGCAGGAAGTGATAAGTGCCCAAACTAGAATGATAAATATTAGAATTGGAGTGGCGGAGATGAGTGATCCATCATGAACTGCAAAGGAAGAAGCAATTTCTATTTAACCAGGTTGTCAGTTCCTGAGAGCAAGGATTGTGTCTGCATCTTGTCTCCCCAGTGCCCAGTACATGGCTTGATCCAGAGAAATGTTTTATGATGAATAAATATCCTCCTTTATTATCTGCTTCATCGAATTTCATATTGTCTACTTTCAAATGATTATGTCTTCATAAACTACTAATTAATATATATGTACTTTTTCCCCCAGCAGAGCTAGTTTTCTGTAAAGAACAGAACTCCATAATGTTAAAGCAGCTTTTCATTCACTGTAAATCAAAAGAGAAACAACAATGAAGGGCCGATTCTGGAAAAGAGGGCGGAGGTTTTGGTGAATTGCTCTCAGAAAAATAATGAAAGCGCTTTTGAAGCTGAACTCGTTTGCCTGGAGCACATGTGAGTCTGGTTTATTAAGGCATGATAGAATGATTATTAGAAAGACTACCGCTACTAATAATAAGTATCATATTATTCACATTATATCCTTAAAAGTCATGATATACAGCAACAGAGAGTCACCTAGGAGATTGAACAGGGTTTTTACTACAATGAGAGAAGAATGTAACGTGGTTTGCTCTATTTCTGATGTGAACTCTGTAAGAGCAAAAAGGTTTCATTCCTTTTTGTTGTTGTTTAGTTGCTAAGTTGAGTCCGACTCTTGTGACCCCATGGACTGTAGCCCACCACGTTCCTCGGTCCTCGGGATTTCCCAGGCAAGAATAATGGAATGGGTTGCCATTTCCTTCTCCAGGGGATCTTCCCAGCCCAGGAATCACACCTGTGTCTCCTACATTGGCAGGCAGATTCTTTACCATTGAGCCGCCTGGGAAGCACCCTTCATTCCTTGCACAGTTCATTAAGTATACTCCGTGATGTTTTAGTCCTGCACAGGAAAGAATCCAGTAACAGTAGGAAAATGGTCTTAAGTTTATTTTGAATTGAAAATAGTTTGCCAAGCTTTCTACCATGAAATCAGTGAGGATTATTGCATGTTATTGGTTTTTTTTCTTCTTCTGTTTTGTAATGCTTGCTGCATCAGTTAAAAAGAGGAATGTCAATAAATTACTACTTAACTACTTTAGATTAGCTGTTAGCAAGATAAAGGTGCTGAATGGTGCTTAGCTCCAAATGGTGAAATTGACCTCATTTAAACTACCAAATAGAACAGGCATATTTATCAGGTACTCTGTAAAGTAAATATTTAGGAGTATTTGACAAGTAGGTAAAACTGATTCTATCCAAACTTTACAATAAAAATTCCATTATAAGCTGCAATAAATATTGAAAGAAGATGTGTCCTTCAATTGAAATATTTCATTTAAGGAGAATAGAACGTATTTCTGTTTTAAGAGGGAAAGATTATTTTATAACATATCTAAACTGAATAGGTACACACTGGTGGACTTTGGGAAATATTTAAAACATCTAGCAATTGAGATTTGCTAACTACAGGGTTCTATCGAACCTGAGACTTAGAGTAAATTATTCATTCATATTGAAAAGCCTTGCTATTCTTCTTAAAATGTATGTATATATATTTACATGGGTTTCCCAGGTGGCTCAGGGTAAAGAATCCACCTGAAGTGCAGGAGATGCAGGTTTAATTCCTGGGTCGAGAAGATTCCCTGGTTAAGGAAGTGGCAACCCACTCCAGTATTCTTGCCTGGGAAAGCCCATGGACAGAGGAGCCCCGCAGGCTATAGTCCACGGGGTCACAAAAGAGTTGGACACAACTTAGCAGCTAAACAACAACAGAAATATATGATGTACATATGTGTATATATACATATTTTATACACAATATGGTGATCTTTATTATAATTTAGGAGAGCAGAATTTTTTACTCTTTTTTAAAATATTTTTGTTTTATACTGGAGTACAGTTGATTAACAATGTTGTGTTTCAGGCGCATAGTAGGGTGATTCAGTTATGCATGTATTTATTTCAAATTCTTTTCTCATTTAAGTTATTACAGAATATTAAGCAGAGTTCCCTGTGTAGTATAGCAGAATTTTGAAAAAAATGTTTACTGCTGGTAACATATGATTGTGTGTGTGTGTTTGTCGCTCAGTCATGTCCAGCTATTTGCTTCCCCACGGACTATAGCCTGCCAGGCTCCTCTGTCCATAGAATTCTCCAGGCAGGAATACTGGAGTGGGTTGCCATTCCCTTCTCTAGGGGATCTTCCAACCCAGGAATGGAACCTGGGTCTCCCACATTGCAGGCAGATTCTTCACCTTCAAGCCACCAGGAAGGCTTTATCATAATAAAGGTCCTAAACATAAAAACTGGTGCTATTATATAAGGAAAGTGAGTGGGTATGAAAGGTAAAGAGCATAACATACTTGAATAGTGTAGTTTCAAAAGTTTCAAAGTTAAAATGGTGTGTTTTTGCCATTCCTCTTTTTACTTTTTCCTCAACAGTAAACACTGCATTATATTTTATACAAATGATTCGAAGCTGAGCAGGGAAAAGAAGGAGTTCAATCTGAAGAGAGACCATTTGTTGGAAGCACGAGGATCTGGTATGATTTAATGGGCTGGTAGGACAGCACAAGAAAATCAAAGTTGAAATAAATCTAATAATAGAGATATCTCCCAATAAGCATTTCCGTCTAGACAAGACATTTTTGTTTTGAAAGAGGGGCATTATCTCTTTTAATAAGGCATGCTGGTCATGGAAGAGCTAGAAAAGCAAAGCTGCTGGATTTGGTTAAGCCTGAAGATAAACTTTTTGGAATGTCTCAACAGAAAAAGCAAGGGGAAAAAGTGTTTATTTTCTTCTTTCATTTTGCTTCAGTAGCAGACATGTGCCATTGGGCTCTGATAGAAAAATGGATATGCACATTTTACTTTCAGAGTCAATGTGAGACATAATGCAATAGACAGGGAAACTAGTCATGACTGGGTTTATGGCAGACCTTCAGTTCACAAAACGCACAAGTCTGAACAAGCCAAGATGAGTCACTTCATGAGGTCGTATCCTAATATTACATAAAGATTTCTGGTGAATGGCTCTGTGGACTCTAAAATATTCCTAAATGATCCAAACTGTCCTGAAATTTTTATATCTCATTGAAAGTAAGGCATGCTCTATAATTTTCTCAGGGTATCAATTTATACATTTAGTTGCAAAATATCAAAAATATACTTTATAACAAAAAGAAAGCAGTAAAATAAATCTTCTAAGAGGCAATGTAAATTTTTCAGAATGAGAAAGTGGTTAAGCTTAACTCTAGTAAATGAGAAACTTTTTCTGTGCAGAAGGTTAAACCACTGATGCTGATAGGAAGGAAAAATAAAGAGCCAACAGCTTGGTTATCTGTTGAGGAGTTTTGTAATCACCCTGAGTGAGTCCCTGGTTTTTTCTATGTCAGTGGGCAAATCTCATACTAATTTCTTTTTGTCTTTATTTCCTCCACTATAAAAAGGGGATAATAATACAAGCCTGTCTCAGAGGGGTGTGGTGGGAATCAATTAAGGCCCATAAAGTGTTTGAAAGGCCAAAGATGAAAGACACCAGGCTAAATACAAAGCTTTGTTATTGGCCCTGCAGTTGATGGAATATAAAAGCTCATTTAATGTTGACAAAATTATGAAGCATCTAAATTTTCAAATAAGAATTCTGAAATAAGAGTATACTTTCCCAAATCTATGTGACTTAAATATATGAATTGATTCATAAATGTGATTTATTTAAGTGCTCTATATTTAATTTCTCAACCTCGGCTAATCAAAGAATAGAAGACTAGTTTGAAAATAGTGATTATAACCAGTTAGAATTTTAAAAATATGTTTTATTCATTTTTTTGTTTCACCTCTGTATGTTTTTTGTTGTTTATTGTTATTTAGTTGCTAAGTCGTATCTGACTCTTTGCAACCCATGCACCGTGTCATGGACAGTAGCCCCCCAAGCTCCTCTGTCCATGGCATTTCCCAGGCAAGAATACTGGAGTGGGTTGCCATATCCATCTCCAGGGTATCTTCCTGACCCAGGGATAGAACCCACCTCTCCAACATTGCAGGTGGACTGTTTACCACTTAGCCACCGGGGAAGCCCTGTATATTCATCAATAACTTAATCAGTTGTTTGTTTCCAAAGAATGACCAAGTCCAGAGGGACTTCTTTGGTTGTGGTAGGGGTGGGGTACGTGGAAAAATGAAACATTTAATGTGTTGCCACCACATAGCATCAAGACAACAATGATTCAGCTTAGAATAAAGTTGTTATTAAATTCTGCTTAGTCAGGACATTTAATCAAGGAAAACATATTTTCTCTAAATGTTTGAATTTAAGAGCCAACAGAAAGAATATATGAAAACAACATTTTTCATTTTCAGAAATATGGCTCCTATTGCACAACCTCTCATGATATATTAAGTTTCTTGGATGCTAAATGGCTAATGTGAAAACAAAGATAATGATGAATCAGTTACCTCTATGTTCTGTAGTAAGAAAAAAATACTTGTCACCTATTTTTTCAACCAGTAGCACTAAGTAAATGAATAGTTTTACCCTTTGAAATATCCTTAAGTTTATCAGTAGTTTGTAAATGATTACAACTAGAGCCAATAAGACTCTCAAGATATTATTTCCTAATTAAATGATTGCTCAACTGGATGAAAGCTTGGATGACGTAAATTAACAATGAAACTGTCATACCTCAGAGTTCTACCTTTCTTAGGCATTTAAAAATTAGTATGAGCCTTTAGTGACAATCTTTCCTTGGGTTGATTCATGGGAAGACTTTCTTACTGATGTTTATTTTGCTTTGGGTTGGGCTGTAAAACTACTCTACAATAACATAACTTAGGAGGTTGTTATTTTAGAATTATTATATCCTGTGCTGGTTGTGGTCAAGAAAAAGACAGGCTGAAAAACAAGTAATATACCTTTAAAACATTTACTAGTGCCATCAAAAAGAAAAAAAAAAGATTTAGTTTCTTTCCAGTTAGAATGTTAGTAATAATTCACTTCATATAGTTTTTGTCGTTGTTAAAAACTCATTTATCCTTTACCCCAAATTCTGAATGTAAACATTAACTGTCAAGGTTGATAGCCACGCAATTACCCAGCTTAATTTTGGCTAGAAGATGAATGATTCACTGCTTTCTTGTGTGTGATGAGTGCGCAGAGCTCTGTATTTTAAGTGGCTCTCTCCCAGAGGGCAAATCTTGTGGGTTTCACTGCCCAGCCCATTCAGAAAAAATAAAACTCATGGAGGTTATGGCTGAATACTGACCGAAATAACATTGGAGGGACCTCTTATAACTTGATGATTTTGCCAGTGTTATTAAAATGGTTTTTCATTTCTCACATTGTTAAATTTAAATTTTTTAAGGATTTTCAGGCATTAGGAAATATTGTCAAAGTTATCTTTTGGTTTAATTATTTGTTTTGCATACCCCAAACTTTAAAAGGCTCCATAATAAATAAACACCTTATTTTTGCTTTGCCCAGCATCTAGCTCTTTTTGTATTCACAGTTCTGTAGTCTGTGAAGCAAAAATATTTCTCCTTTCCCTGGGTCTGTTATGTACTATCTCTTTTAGTTGACAGAAGTAAACTGTTTTTACCTCCAGTGACTGAGTCTGCAATTACTCTGCAGGTCCCTCTGCCCGAAGAGTGCCCAAAAACATTTCTCTATTTATTTCTGCTAAATAATACACAAGTAATAAAAGCAGATCTTTTCATTCTTTTTGATGCACATGTGTTTTATTATATCAGATAGTTGATGAATATGCCTTATTAGAATATCATCTAGAATTTTGTAAAGAAAGACTGAAGCATTCTGTTTAATACAGTTCAGCAAAGGTGTATTCGGAATGATTCACCCGGAGAGGAGAAGGGATAAGTAAAAGTTCTCTGTCCTCAAGGACCTTGACGTGTTTCTGAGATAGCGCAGGAGGTATTTGTTCAGTTTGATAAAATGACAAGCTATATATTGCAGTAGACTGTAAAATGCTAAGGCCCAAACCAATGAAATCCACACTCAGAACAGAATATAGTTTTGTATACAGAGTAATCTCTTGGGATCTTCAAATTAAATTCTTTTATTAATGAAATTCTGGATATTATAAGGAATGATGTGATCAGTAATACATTTGTAGCTAGTCAAATGGTCACATTCTTGATTTTTCATGACCCAAAGGGATGCAAAGATGATTCATAGATACTCCTCATCCTTAATTTAGCTAATAGCTTCTGTATTTTCTCTTCCCAAACTTCTTAAACTTTTAATAATGAATAAAATTTAAATGTGTTTTTTTTTTCCCCTATGTGATAGTTACTATGTTTGTTTAGGTGGTAAAGAATCAGCCTGCCAATGCAGGGGACATGAGAGATGTGGGTTTGATCCCTGGGTTGGGAAGATCCCCTGGAGTAGGAAATGGTACCCACTCCAGCGTCCTTGCCTGAAAAATCCCATGGACAGAGGAGCCTAGAGAACTACACTCCATGGGATCACAGAGTCGGACATGACTGAGCAACTGAGCGTGAGCATGAAGTAACCTAAAAAATAAAGGGTTCCAAGAATAAAATTTATGTAATACAGAATATGGAAAATATATAAAATAACAGCATTTAGTTGCTCTAGAATTGACTCCAGTCTAAGGCATTCATTGAATCCTGATTTAACATAAGAAATTGTTATTAAGCTAATGAGCATTTTTTTGAGCCACCTTCAAGACCTTATGCATAGGCATTTAGGAGTCAAAAATGAAAACCTATGATCCTTACTCTTAAAGAATTCAGTCTAGTGGAAGAGGTAAGTGAATGAGGAAATGAATATACAGAAATAAGTGCTGTGGTAGATGCTGAGAACATCAGGGATGGCTTGAGAGAGGAGCTGAGTCCTTTTCTATAAAAAAATATTTTCCATTTCTTATTTTATTTCTCTTTTTAAATTTTATGTTTTAATTAGAGAGTCACTGCTTTACAATGTTGTGTTGGTTTCTGCTGTATAACGACACAAATCAGTCATAATTAGATATCTATCCTTCCCAACCATCCCATCCCATCCCTTTCAGTCATCACAGAATGCCAGACTGGGTTCCCTGTGTTATACAGCAGCTTCCCACTAGCTATCTGTTTTACACATGATAATGTATATATGTCAGGGTTACTTTCTCAGTTCGTCCTACCCGCTCCTTCCCCTCTATGTCCAAAAGTCCATTCTCTACATCTGTGTGGGAGGTGAGCTCTTGATATTCTTGAAGACAGAATGGGAATTTGCTGTATGAAGTAGAGGGAGAAAGGGGCATTTCAGGCAAAGAGAACAAAATGTGCAAAGGCATCATGTTATGAAAAGATATGTGAGAAGTTCACTGTGGCTTGGACCTTGGGGTTGTGGTAGGGAGTGGGAAATGACATTGGAACAGCATATTGGTTACACCATGAAGGGCATCATACCCAGACAAAAGAATCTGGGCCTTTATAGAGCAGCTAGTGGGAAATCAAGGGAAACTGTTAAACAAAAGGAAGGATGTAATCACATTTGGTAAGAAGATAATTGTGGCAGGAAAATGGAGTGGAGGTGAGATTGAGGTGAGACTGAGAAACCAGATAGAGCACCGTGTCATTAATTTGAGATAGAAATCAGAAAAGCCTGAATTAATTAGTGGCAGTAGAAATGGGGGCTAATGGTCATACTTTGAATGTATTTCTGGAAAAAAAAAAAAAGATAGGATTTGGGTGTAGATGGCTAAGAAGAGGAGGGACTCCAGAATCAGTTTTTCGCTTGAGAGATTTGAGGATGTTGATTCCATTAACCATGAAAAGAAAGGAGGGAATGTTTCCATTTAATTGCTCAATCATGTCTGACTCTTTGTGACCCCATGGACCTTGGTCCACCAGGCTCCTCTGTCCATGGGATTTTCCAGGTAAGAATACTGGAGTGGGTTGCCGTTTCCTTCTCTGGGGAATCTAGGGATTGAGCCCAAGTCCCCTGGATTGGCAGGTGGATTCTTTACTGCTGAGCCACCTGGGAAGCCCAAGGAAGGAGTGAAAAGATATACTTCTTTCAGTTTTTTTTTTTTTTCAAGTGCCTGTTGAAATAGCCAAGTTGACAGGCATTTCAACTGGTCTAGGCCTTGAAGACAGGATAGAACCGGAGATACAGACTTGGGAACCATGAGCATCTGAAATGGCTTCTAGAATGTGGATGAAATCATATTTCTAAATGTGTAGATGCTGGCAAAAGACAGGAGATTCCTAGGTCAGAGAAGGAGGACTATGACAGATAGCACATCAGGGGGCACATGCTTTGTGTTAAGGTCATTTGTGCCCCCACAAGCCTTAGGCAGCTGATGTGCAGTGGTTCAGGCAAATACGACGCAAGCCAGGGGGTTCCATCACAGTGGAGGGACCCTGAGCTTAGGAACCCCCAGTCCATTATAAGGGAGCTGTAACCTTTGGCCAACATTATCTTAATGGTGCTGTACAACAAACAAACCAGCCCTCTGCTCTCAAGAGACATACTCCTTCATTCTTACAAGGTTGTTCTCTTACAAATATCCTTGAAAAGATTATCCACTGGTGTGTGGGTCAGGGGAGTCAGTTCCTTTGCTTGCACAATAGGCAGAAATGTGAGAGATCCATGGAGGACAGTTTCCCAACAAGCAGTTTCTAAGTATTCTTTTCTTCCTGTCTCTTTTAAACCTTCCCTGCAACTTTTTTTTTTCTTGGCCACACGGCATGGCAAGCTGACCAGGGATCCACCCTGTGCCCCTGGGTTGGAAGTGCAGAGTCAACCACTGGACCACCAGGGAAGTCCCTAAACCCTTTCTCTTTTGTGTTTCTTATTGTCTCCTCTTTATTTGCTTTTAAGATATGCTTTGATCTACCAGAAGTATTTTTTAGTAATAGGTATCTCTAGTGACAAAATTCAGCAGAAATAAAAAATATATCTTTTAACTTATGAAAATAAAAATTCAGGCCCCAAAGTATTATGGCAGCAAAAGGTTACAAAAGAAATATTTTTTGAATGCACTTTTGAAGTAGATACTTCACCATCTCTAATAAAAATTCAACATCAGGAGTGATCGGCTTTTAACATTTTTATTTGTTTTAATTTATTTTTGGCCGCGCTGAGTCTCTGTTGCTCCAGCGGACTTGCTCCAGTTGCCGAGAGCTGGGGCTGCTCTCTAGTTGTGGCGCGTGGACTTCTCATTGGCATGGCTTCTCTTGTTGGAGAGCATGGCTCTAGAGTGCCAGGGCTCAGGAGTTGTGGTGCATGGGCTTAGTTGTCCCATGGCATGTGGAATCTTCCCAGACCAGGGATCAAACCTGTGTCCCCTGCATTGACAGGTGGATTCTGAACCTCTGGAGTGTTAGGGAAGTCCAGGATTGATCTTTTTGACAAAATCTCATTCACTGTTTATGATTAAGCTTAATTACAGTTATGCTTTGAGTAAAGACAATTTCTAAAATCACAACAATTTTATGCTTAGTGAAATAAGTCAGACACAGAAAGACCAATACTGTACCTTACCACATATCTAAATCTGGAATTGAAACATTAAAACAAGTGAATAAATATAACAAAACAGAAACAGACTCATACACGTAGAAAACAAGCTAGTGGTTACCAGTGGGATGGGGGAAGAAGGGGGAAGTAGAGGTAGGGACTTAGAGGTACAAACTACTACCTATAGAATAAATAATCTACAGGGATATATTGTACAACATAGAGAATCTGCCAATATTTAGAGGAGTATAATCTATAAAAATATTGAAGCACTATGTTATAAACCTGAAACTAATATAATGTTGTAAATCAACTATAGTGAAGTGAAGTCGCTCAGTCGTGTCCAACTCTTTGCGACCCCATGACTGTAGCCTACCAAACTCCTCTGTCCATGGGATTTTCCAGGCAATAGTACTGGAGTGGATTGCCATTTCCTTCTCCAGGGGATCTTCCCAACCGAGGGATTGAACCCAGGTCTCCCACATTGTAGACAGATGCTTTACTGTCTGAACCACCAGGGAAATCAACTATACTTCAGTTTAAAAATTCATTAATTAGATTGCTAAATAAACTTTAAAAATGAGTGTAAATAATAGGTATAAAAGTCTGCCACACGAGATGCTCAAGTGAAAGTCTCTCAGTCGTGTCCAACTCTGCAGCCCCGTGGACTGTATAGTCCATGAGATTCTCCAGGCCATAATACTGGAGTGGGTAGCTGTTCCCTTCTCCAGCGGATCTTCCTAAACCCAGGCATTGAACACTGCAGGCAGATTCTTTACTAGCTGAACCACCAGGGAAGCCCATAGATGCTCAAGTGTACTTGTTAATATTACTGTTGTGGCTGATTTGTGGTATTGTGACAGTCTAAGTAATTTCCAATAATAAGAGTATTACAAAAAATAAAAAATAAAATCACAACAAAATTATTTTATTTGGTTTTGTCTTAGTTAGAAAAGTCATAGGCAAAATCAAAATCAAATTAAATAATTATTACTGAATTTAATGATATGTGATGTGGTCATTAATAGTAGAAGTCATAAATTTCTATAAGAATGTCAATGTATTAGTTTTACTTGATGGACACACACATAATTTTCATCTTTTAAATATTAAAAGATAAAGGTCAAACTACAAACTGTCCCAAATCTGGATGACTATATTGCAGTATGGATAGCATTATTGCTATTCATTTAGGCATTGCACCTGCCTACCTCCTTGAGATGAGGTGTAGCCATGTGGCTAGCTTTGGCTTATGTAATTGTGTGTAGAAGTGATGTATGTCACTCTCAGGAGGAGACATTTATCACCAGTATTGTGGAAGCATGTGCTGATAAGGAGGTGTCGTAATACCAAAGCAGAGTCTAGAAAGTGGACCACAAAGTAAAGCAAGCCTCAAAGGGTTTCGTGTGGGCAAGAATTAAACTTTAATTCAATGAAACCCCTGACATTTGAGGTTTTGCTTTTCTTTTTATTTCTTCTTAGCTGAATATCTACTTTATAATGATGCTACTGCATCTTTTTTATTCTGAATTCTTATTATATTGAATGCTATAAGAGCCTTGTATATCTAATGCCTCCATGCCTGTTCCCCCTGTCCCCCCAATTGTCCATTGTCATATTTTAATGCCACTGGATTTTACCATGACATCCAGACTCAGTGGTATGGATAGTGGCTATGTATGTTTGTGCTTTTGAGTCCTGAGAGCTAGTTCACTTTGGGCCCAAGCTCAGAATGTTTGTGAGAAAGATGTCTCTTAGTACATAACTATATGGAAAAGCTTTTGTCCTTGAAGTAGATGGTAAACCTATATACCAGGCCACTGTGGTGACTTAAATGCAGTCCTTGAAAGGTACTGATAATAACACATAATAACTTATAGATTACTTCTGAGATTTATTTATTTTCTTCCCTGAGAAGTTCTGAGATGCCTGACTTTTAGAGTATAATATGTCTTATGCCTTTTTTTTTTTTTTTGGTAATGTGCTCTTCTTTGGTAGAATATAGTTTTTGAGGGAATTATTTTATTTAAATAAGCTTAAATGAACTTAAAATGCCATGTTATATTGCTTCTGATTCTTTTTGTATCCTAAGTATTTCAAATAGAATATTTACAAATGAAAAAAATAGATACAAATGGATTATTAACTCTTTTCACCAATCTTTACTGAGTCCTTTTTGTTGTTCAGTTGCTCGGTCGTGTCCGGCTCTTTGCGACCCCGTGCACTGCAGCCTGCCAGGCTCCTCTGTCCTTCACTGACTCCCACTCAAACTCATATCCACTGAGTCAATGATGTCATGCAACCATCTCATCCTCTGTCGTCCTCTTCTCCTCCTGCCTTCAATCTTGCCCAGCATCAGGTCTTTTCCAGTCAGTCAGCTCTTCCCATCAGTTGGCCAAAGTATTGGAGCTTCAGCTTCAGTATTAGTCCTTCCAATGAATGCTGCTGCTGCTAAGTCGCTTCAGTCGTATCCGACTCTGTGCGACCCCATAGACGGCAGCCCATCAGACTCCCCCGTCCCTGAGATTCTCCAGGCAAGAACACTGGAGTGGGTTGCCATTTCCTTCTCCAATGCATGAAAATGAAAAGTGAAAGGGAAGTTGCTCAGTCGTGTCCGACCCTTAGCGACCCCATGGACTACAGTCTACCAGGCTCCTCCATCCATGGGATTTTCTAGGCAGGAGTACTGGAGTGGGGTGCCACTGCCTTCTCCAATGAATATTCAGGGTTAATTTCCTTTAGAATTGACTGGTTTGATCTTCTTGCCGTCCAAGGAAATCTCAAGAGTCTTCTCCAACACCATTTTTTGAAAGCATCGATTCTTCAGCACTTAGCCTTCTTGATGGCCCAACTCTCGCATCCGTACATGACTACTAGAAAAACCATAGCTTTGACTATATGCACTTTTGTCAGCAGAGTGGTGTCTCTGCTTTTTAATATGCTGTCTTGGTTTGTCATAGCTTTTCTTCCAAGGAGCAAGCATCTTTTAATTCAATGGCTGCAGTCACCATCTGGAGTGACCTTGCAGTCCAAGAAAATAAAATCTGTTATTGTTTCCATTGTTTCCCCATCTATTTGCCTTGAAGTGATGGGACCGGTTGCTATGATCTTAGTTTTCTGAATGTTGAGTTTTAAGCTGGCTTTCTCACTCTCCTTTTTCACTTTCATCAAGAGACTTTCTAGATCCTCTTTGCTTTCTGCCGTAAGGGTGGTGTCATCTGTGTATCTACTGCTGCTGCTGCTGCTGCTGCTGCTAAGTCACTTCAGTCGTGTCCGACTCTGTGCGACCCCACAGATGGCAGCCCATTGGGCTCCGCCATCCCTGGGATTCTCCAGGCAAGAACACTGGAGTGGGTTGCCATTTCCTTCTCCAATGCATGAAAGTGAAAAGTGAAAGTGAAGTCGGTCAGTTGTGTCTGACTCAGCGACCCCATGGACTGCAGCCTACCAGGCTCCTCCATCCATGGGAGTTTCCAGGCAAGAGTACTGGAGTGGGATGCCATTGCCTTCTCCGAAGGTTATTGTTATTTCTCCCTGAAATCTTGATTCCAGCTTGTGCTTCATTCAGCCCAGCATTTTTCATGATGTATTCTGCATATAAGTTAAATAAGCAGGGTAACAATATATAGCCTTGATATTCCTTTCCCAATTTTGAACTAGTCTGTTGTTCCATGTCCAGTTCTAACTGTTGCTTCTTGACCTGCAAACAGATTTCTCAGGAGGCAGGTCAGGTGATCTGATATTCCCATCTCTTGAAGAATTTTTCACAGTTTGTTGTGATCCACACAGTAAAAGCCGAAGAAGATGTTTTTCTGGAATTCTCTTGCTTTTTCTTTGATCCAACTGATGTTGGCAATTTGATCTCTGGTTCCTCTGCCTTTTCTAAATCCAGCTTGTACATCTGCAAGTTCTCACTTCATGTACTGTTGAAGCCTAGCTTGGGGGATTTTGAGTATTATCTTGCTAGAATGGGCTCCCTGGTTGCTCAGGTGGTAAAGCATCTGTACCAGATGCAGGAGACCCAGGTTCAATCCCAGGATTGGAAAGATCCCCTGGAGAAGGAAATGGAAACCCACTCTAGTACTTTTGCCTGGAAAATCCCGTGGACCTGAGGATCCTGGTAGGCCACAGTCCACGGGGTTGCACATAGTCAGACACTACTGAGTGAGTTCACTTTCACTTTGCTATAATGAGAGATGAGTGCAATTGTGCAGTAGCTTGAACATTCTTTGGCATTGCCCTTCTTTGGGATTGTTATTTTTAGCCAAGAATTGTGCTAAGCACTGAGAATACAATAGAAAACCAAAGTAGACACTTGCAATTTTCACAGACAGACATAAATTAAAGTGAATATATAGTTACAAGATAAGACTGTCATCTAAGAGAGAGAAATATAATTCCGTGAGAATATATAATGTTCATATATAATATACAGGAGGTCAGAAAAAGCTTTCCTAGTTTCCAGAGTATGAATGGGAGTCAACTTGGCAAAGAGAGGATGAAGGGAAGGCCCTGAAACACAGATGGGGAGAACAGCATAAGCAAAGGCGCTGTGACATGAGAGAGCATGGCACATTTTATGTGGCAGGAATACAGAGAGTAAGGGATGAGTGGGCTAGACAATGTAGAGTATTATGGCCCTTTAAATGGAGACTGGCTTTTACCATAAGAACAATTAGAAGCCATCCAAAGTTTTTAAACTTGAGGCTTATGTGACCAGATTAAGTTTTAGAAAAGAACATTCTGTTGCCAGCATGAAAAAGGTACTGGAATGAAGAGGCTATCATAGTAGATCGGAGTAGAAAGGAAGGTGTGTTGTGTATGCTCAGTTTTGTCTGACTCTTTGCAACCCTATAGGCTGAAGCCCACCAGGCTCCTTTTTCCATGGAACTTTCCAGGCCAGAATACTGGAGCCGGTTGGCATTTCCTCTCTGGAGGAATCTTCCTAACCCAGGGATTGAACCTGCATTTCTTGCATCTCCTGCATTGACAGACAGATTCTTTACTACTGTGCCAATATTCCAGAAAGGAAGATGATTAAGACTAGAGAGTGGTCATGGTGGTGGAGTAAAGTGGAATAGTAGAGAGAGAGTTCAGATTCACTTTCTAGAACTTCATGATGAATTGAGCATTCTGGGTGAGGGAAAGGTGAATGTCAAAGAATACGATACATAGTCTCCTGGCTTGTATAACTGGATGGATGGTAGTGATTTCACTGAGAATACAGTGGAACAGAAACTGGCTTGAATGTGGGTGTATTGCACTCATCTCACATGCTAGTAAAGTAATGCTCAAAATTCTCCAAGCCAGGCTTCAGCAGTATGTGAACCGTGAACTCCCTGATGTTCAAGCTGGTTTTAGAAAAGGCAGAGGAACCAGAGATCAAGTTGCCAACATCTGCTGGATCATGGAAAAAGCAAGAGAGTTCCAGAAAAACATCTATTTTTGCTTTATTGACTATGCCAAAGCGTTTGACTGTGTGGATCACAATAAACTGTGGAAAATTCTGAAAGAGATAGGAATACCAGAGCACCTGACCTGCCTCTTGAGAAACCTGTATGCAGGTCAGGAAGCAACAGTTAGAACTGGACATGGAACAACAGACTGGTTCCAAATAGGAAAAGGAGTACGTCAAGGCTGTATATTGTCACCCTGCTTATTTAACTTCTATGCAGAGTACATCACGAGAAACGTCATCACAGACTCGATGGACGTGAGTCTGAGTGAACTCCGGGAGATGGTGATGAACAGGGAGGCCTGGCGTGCTGTGATTCATGGGGTTGCAAAGAGTCGGACATGACTGAGCAACTGAACTGAATTGAACTGAACTGTACGTAGGAAAGGATCACGAATTCAGTATGAGACCTGTATATTTGAGATGCCTTTGAGATAGCCAAGGTGAAATGTTAAGTAGATGTTTGAGAATATACATCTGAAATTCAGATGAGAGGTCTGAGAAGTGAGACAGAATTTTTAAAAAGGTATTTGTAGATAATTTGTTATGATGAAGTTCAATTGTGAATGACAGAAAATCTGAAATAACAAGGGCTTAAGAAAGAAGATTTTTTCCCCCATAGAAGTTTAGTACAAGGCTATTCAATAGAAGTACGGTGCAAATCACATAATTCTCTAGCAGCCATGTTAAAAAGGTAAAAAGAAACAGTTGTAATTAATTTTAGTGATATATTTTAGTCACTCAATGTATACAAATGTTATAGCTAGACATATAACCAATATAAAATTATTGAGATATTTTACATTTTTTTATAGAAGTCTGATATGCATTTTATACTTTAAGCTCAGTTTGAATTTGCTGTATTCTAAATGCTCGATGGCCACATATGGCTGAAGAGTAGTATATGGAACATTGCAGGTCTACAGGTAGGAGGTCCAGGCATGATGTAACACTTGACAGTGTTGGAGACCCAGGCTTCTTCTGCATGACCTCCATTCACAAGATCACTTTGTTCAGAAGAGCTGATGCAGTTCCATTCACTAGGTCTGTATTCCACTAACGGGGAGGAAGACAAGGAAAGAGAAGAGTATGTCTTTTCCCTTTAAGGTTGCATCTTAGAAATGTGTGTGCCACTTTTATCTGCATCCTTTTGACAAGAATGTAGTCACATGGCTTAAAGACCCTGTACTTAACTACAGGGAAGTCTGGAAAATGTAGCTTTTATTTCAGGTGGCTGAATGAGTAGATACAAATCAAGATTTCTCTTGCTACAGAACCTGTTGGGGAACAACCATCAGTCTTTGCCAGTGTCTGCTCTGTACACCCTTCTTCCTGTGTAAATAATACATTCGCTGCTATCCTCCTAAGAGAAACAATTTCAAAGTCTCAGTCAGATCAAAGGCCCGAAGTCTAGGATCTGAATAATGCACGGTCTTTTCTACCAGTTCTAAATGTGGCTCCTCTTGGTTTAATGAGCTACAAACTGAAGGATAAGTTATTTGCTTCTCTTATCATATACCATGGTAATATAGGAGCAAGACAGCTAAAATAGAAACACCCATTTGGTAAAGGGAAGAACCAGTATCCCCCAAATTCCAATATACAGAAATAGGAAAGACTGTCTTCTCTGGGAGGGAGTAAGTTCTGGATTAGCCCTTCCTCACCCCACCCCCTTTGGAATTCCTGGTTCTGCTTCCCTGGAGGAACTCCCTTGCCCATCATCCTCTTTAGCCCTGCCATTGCCCTCTGGGAGATTCTTCATTGTTCGCTATCTTCCATGGTAAGATTTCACTATCTTCCAGTGAGGTAGCCGTTGGAGAGCCTACTGTATCCCTTACTTTCTGCTGGTTGAGATTTAGATGCCCAGTGTGTTATTGGAATTGAACAGTCTCAGCCTTTTACAAGCTGGTCTTGTGGGAATTCTTTGGCAATAGAGTGCTCTGTAATCTAGTACACTTCCAGTCTATTTGCCACTGGTCAGTTCCATATGTAAGTAATGACGGCCAAAATACTTGTGGAGATGTAATTTTTTTTTTTTTTTTTTTGAATGAAAA
Source organism: Cephalophus harveyi (assembly GCA_006410635.1). NCBI lineage: Eukaryota > Metazoa > Chordata > Mammalia > Artiodactyla > Bovidae > Cephalophus > Cephalophus harveyi. The sequence goes on along the minus strand of SJYT01006760.1, from coordinate 97,698 downwards.
CTCTGGTATCTCTTGGTAGCCTTTGAGTTCTGCTCATTTCTCGTCAGTCAGCTAATGGTAACTAGGGAGTCAACTAAAGCAACGGACCGGTTGGAGAAGGCAAAAGTCTTAAATCCATCTCTTTAGCAACTTTGGTAAGATAGGGTATATGTACTGTAAAGATTGTGGTTTCTAGGCAGTGAAAATGTTAGTCACATTAGTCACTCAGTCATGGCCGACTCTTTGTGACCCCATGGACTGTAGCCCACTAGGCTCCTCTGTCCATGGACTTCTCTAGGCAAGAATACTGGAGTGGGTTGCCATTTTCTACTCCAGGGGATCTTCCCAAGTGAGGGACTGAACATGGTTCTCCCACACTGCAGCCGACTCTACCCACTGAGCCGCCAGGGAAGCCCTAATTGATCAGATTTTCAGTTCCCTTGGTTTGCAGGCTATCAGTAGAGCAGCTCTCTCTCAGCAGAACTGAAGTCCTTTCCAGCTTTGCTTGAAGTCTGGCTAGCTGTAACTGAAGCTTGAAAGAATTTGACATAGCCAACAAGTATTCTTATATTTTCTGAGCGTTTTCCAAGTACCACATTCTTAATTAGCAAGTGGTCTACATTCTGAGCTATTGTAAGAAACAGTTTTATTAAATATTTTCTAAGACCAAAGAGGCTTCCTTGATGGCTCAGGGTAAAGAATCTGCCTGCCAATGCAGGAGATGTGGGTTGATCCCTGGGTCAGGAAGATCCCTGGGTTGGGAGAAGGAAATGGCAACCCACTCCAGTATTCTTGCCTGGGAAATCCAAAGGACAGAGGAGTCTGGTGGGCCACAGTCCATGGGATCACAAAAGAGTGACTTAGCAGCTGCACAACAACAAAAGCTGTAAGAAGGGCTGCTACCTTTCCAGCCCATAGAAAGCATTCCAACTACTTTCACTGAACCAGTACCACATAGTTCAGGTTCTGTGTTTGAAGCAGCATACTTGGTACACAGAATTTTGTCTTTTCAGCTTGACTGTGCGTGGCAGAAAATCTCAGATAACAAAGACCTAGAAAAAGTATTTTCTCTCTTGTAAATGTCTTGAAGTAGTCAATTCAAGGCTGGTTTGGCCGTCCCCTCTGTCAGGGATCCAGGGTCCTTTTCTCTTGTTCTGTTGAGGGTGAACCTCCATTCCCAAGGTTACTTCATAACCGAAGCTGGCTGCTATCAGAGTATGAAGCCTGAGTTGATGATGAAGATGCTATGTTGATGGTGTTATGCTCTTTGTCAGACTGTTGCCTGGTCTTAACTTGGAAATATTTCTTGATTGTTCACTGATCAGAAATTTAATTATGATAATTCTAACCTCAGGTTTTTGATACTACAGCATGCTTCTACTTTTCTCAAAGATAACCTTGGAATTCTCAAAACTAACTTTTGTATATACGTGAGAGATTGGGTCACCACAGCAAATGAACTATAACAATGATGGCAAACTGGTGTTTGGTAACTGCTATTCTTTTGTGTAGTGATATTTGTAACGCCCTGTTGTTGTACAGTCATGTCCAACTCTTTGTGACCCCCATGGACTGTAACCCCCTACATACTGATTTTTTGCTTGTGTGATAACAGTGTTCTATTGTTTTGAAAAAAAATAATTGTTTTTCAAAAATTTTAATTTAGCTCATAAAAAATTATTGAATCACTTATGATTTGAGATCAAGAACAATGACCCCAAAACTCAATTTATACAGAAAGATAACTACTCCAGACAGGCTTGTGTTTATGAGAGTCTCAGTGAGTAACCATAATGTAGAAGTGGAAAACTTCTATTTAAAAATTAAATTTTACCCCAAGTGCAAAGATTTTCTGTACAAATGGAATGTAAAGATACTAATTTTGAAACTGATACAGCTCTATTTGGGAATCTTCATTTATACATAATAAAATTAAAGAAAATGAAAATGAACTTGAAATACTTTCCTTTAAAATATCAGTAAAACAAGACAATCATTATCAATCAAAACATTGTAGTCTCTGAAACAAAAAATTGCTTTCAAAGTTCATCTGAAAATTATCAAATAATAAACAGAGTTTATTGAAAATGAAGGGCCAGAGAAAATTATTTGGAGATGACACATGTAATTATTCCTTTCCATTTCTTCCAACTAATATATAGTCAGAACCCTTTTGCAACAGCTGGAAAAAAAAAAAAAAACTGTAGAAAATTTTGTTCAAGGATTAATCATGACAAGTAACTGATGCCTTCCTTCTTATAGCTTCCCAGGTGGTGCTAGTGGTAAAGAACCTGCCTGCAAATGCAGGAGACATAAGAGATGTGAGTTCAGTCTTTGGGTTGGGAAGATCTCCTGGAGGAGGGCATGGCAACCCACTCCAGTATTCTTGCCTGGAAAATCCCATGGACAGAGGAGCCTGGTGGGCTATGGCCCTAGGGTCACAAAGAGTCAGACATGACTGAAGCGACTTAGCACACATGCACTTTGTTCTTATAAAGCATTTTTATTAAAAGTGTATACTTTATTTCTTAAAAGGGATCCAGATTGGAAAAGAAGTAAAGCTCTTAGTGTTTGCAGATGACATGATACTGGACATAGAAAACCCTAAAGATAGTATCAGAAAATTACTAGAGCTGATCAGTGAATTTAGCAAAGTTGCAGGATACGAAATCAATACACAGAAATCACTTGCATTTCTACAGACTAACAATGAAAAATCAGAAAGAGAAATTAAGGAATAACTCCCATTCACCACTGCAACAAAAAGAATTAAATATCTAGGAATAAACTTAGTTAAGGAGACAAAAGAACTGTGCACAGAAAATTATAAGACACTAATGAAAGAAATCAAAGATGACATAGATGGAGAGATATTCCATGTTCCTGGGTAGGAAGAATCAATATTGTGAAAATGAGTATATTACCAAATGCAACCTACAGGTTCAATGCAATCCCTATAAATTACCAATGGCATTTTCCACAATTCATATGGAAACACAAAAGACCCCAAATAGCCAGTGCAGTCTAGAGAAAGAAGAATGGAGCTGAAGGAATCAACCTTCCTGACTTTAGATTATATTACAAAGCTACAGTCATCAGGACAGTATGGTACTGGCACAAAAGCAGAGATATAGACCAAAGGAACAAGATAGAGAGCCCAGAGATAAACCCATGTACCTATGGGTACCTTGTTTTTGACAAAGGAGGCAAGAATATACAATGGGGCAAAGACAGCCTCTTAAATAAATGGTGCTGGGAAAGCTGGACAGCTACCTGTAAAAAAATGAAATTAGAACACTTCCTAACACCATACATGAGAAACACTGGGCTGGAGGATGCACAGGCTGGAATCAAGATTGCTGGGAGAAATATCAATAACCTCAGATATGCAGATGACACCACCCTTATGGCAGAAAGTGAAGAAGAACTAAAGAGCCTCACTAAAGAAAGTGAAAGAGGAGAGTAAAAAAGTTGGCTTAAAGCTCAGCGTTCAGAAAACTAAGGTCATGGCATCTGGTCCCATCCTTTATGGCAAATAGATGGGGAAACAGTGGCTGACTTTATTTTTCTTGCCTCCAAAATCACTGCAGATGGTGACTGCAGTCATGAAATTAAAAGATGCTTACTCCTTGGAAGGAAAGTTATGACCAACTGAAAGATTGAGGGCAGGAGGAGAAGGGGATGACAGAAGATGAGATGGTTGGATGGCATCACTGACTCAATGGACATGGGTTTTGGTGGACTCTGGGAGTTGGTGATGGACATGGAGGCCTGGCATGCTGTGGTTCATGGGGCTGGAAAGATTCAGACACAACTGAGCGACTGAACTGAACTGAACTAACACCATACACAAAGATAAACTCAAAATGGATTAAAGACCTAAATGTAAGACAGAAACTATAGAACTCTTAGAGGAAAAGACGGGCAGAATACTCGATGACATAAAGCAAAGCAAGATCCTCTATGACTCACCTCCTAGGGTAATGGAAATAAAAAAACAAGTAAACAAGCGGAACCTGATTAAACTTAAAAGCTTTTGCACAGCAAAGGAAACTATAAGTAAGGAGAAAAGACAACCCCCAGAATGGGAGAAAATAATAGCAAATGAAACAACGGACAAGTAATTAATTTCCAAAATATCCAAGCGGCTCATACAACTCAATGCCAGAAAAATAACAACCCAATCAAAAAGTGGGAAAAAGACTTAAACAGACATTTCTCCAAAGAAGACATATAGATGGCTAACAAACGTATGAAAAGATGCTTAACATCACTCATTATTAGAGGAATGCAAATCAAAGCCACAATGAGATATCCCCTCACACTGGTGAGAACGGCCATCATCAAAAAGTCTACAAACAATAAATGCTGGAAAGGGTGTGGAGAAAAGGGAATGCTCTTTCACTCATTATTAGAGGAATGCAAATCAAAGCCACAATGAGATATCCCCTCACACTGGTGAGAACGGCCATCATCAAAAAGTCTACAAACAATAAATGCTGGAAAGGGTGTGGAGAAAAGGGAATGCTCTTGCACTATTGGTGGGAATGTAAATTGATACAGCCACTATGGAAGATGGTGTGGAGAGTCCTTAAAAAACTAGGAATAAAACCATCATATGACCCAGAAATCCCACTCCTAGGCATATATCCTGAGGAAACCAAGACTGGAAAAGACACGAATATCCCATTGTTCATTGCAGCACTATTTACAGTAGCTAGAACATGGAAGCAACGTAGATATCCATCGACAGATGAATGGGTAAAGAAGTTGTGGTATATATACACAATGGAATATCACTCAGTCATTAAAAGGAACACATTTGAGTCAGTTCTGATGAGGTGGATGAACCTAGAACCTATTATACAGAATGAAGTGAGTCAGAAAGAGATAAATATCGTAGTCTAACAGATATATAAGGAATCTTGAACAATGGTACTGAAGAATTTATTTACAGGACAGCAATGGAGAAACAGACATAGAGAATAGGGAGGAGAGGATGAGATATATAGAAAGAGTAACATAGAAACTTACATTGCAATATGTAAAATAGATGGCCAAAGGGAATTTTCTGTATGGCTCAGGAAACTCAAACATGGCTCTGTATCAACCTAGAGGGGTGAGATGGGGAGGGAGATAGGAGGGAGGTTCAAAAGGGAGGGGATATATGTATACCTATGGCTGATTCATGTTGAGGTTTGACAGAAAATAACAAAATTTTGTAAAGCAATTATCCTTCAATAAAAAGATGAATTTAAAAAAAGAGAGAAAAGTGTATACATTATTTCTGACTTTTCATGGTTAATTCATTTATCTTTTAAAAAATATTTATTTATTTGGCTGCACTGGGTCTTAATTGTGGCATGTTGGATCCTTGATCTTTGTTGCAGTGTGCGGATTCTTAATTGTGGCATGTGGGATCTAGTTTCCTGATCAGGGGTCAAACTCATGCCCTCTGCATTGGGAGTACAGAGTCTTAGCCACTGGACCACCCTTAATTCAGTCATCTTAATTCAAATATAGTGTTTAATATATTTTAAAATATTTTGAATAATTTATCTATGGAAAATTTTTATCACATGGATAATAGTGAATGTTTAACATTTACATTTTTATAAATTTTCATTTTTATTTGATATCTAATAAATCTATAAACTTTTATATTTAAAGCTATTCAATACTTAATTTTGCTAATTTTTAACCTTTAAAATAAAATGATAGCATTTATACTGGTGTTTTAGAAATACTTGAAATAAAGAGTGAATTATATCAGTAGTATTTTCACTTTACTCCAGAACCGAAACTACTAATTCATAACAATGAAAGCATAGATTTACTTGGGACTCACAGTGTAGTAAAAGTATTTAAAGAGAGTTGAAACTATGGAGAACACATTTTCAGCCTTTTCCGGGTTTGAGAGCTGTATATGATGTCCTTCCAAGCTCTCATTGTTCATAGTGAGCAGGCTGTGATCTGCTGGAATGGTAAATGCCAGGACTGGAAGTAGAATCGAGGGCATCGTCCTGACCTATTGAAGCTCAGATAAAAGCAGAGGGTAACTGGGTGTGCTTTCAATAGTCAAGCTCTCCCTCTTGAACTTTTACAGTGGGAGTTGACATCTGGGATTTCCCCTCCCACCCTCAATGCTTTATTGAATCCATCCAAATCTGATCTTAATTGTTGGGCAGCATTGGCTTCTTGGGTGTATGTCTAGAGCAGTCACACAGGACCTGTGCTCAGAAGGGCCCCTTGCCTGGTTTAATGCTCTGCTGTTGCCCTCTTGGAATTCTTTGTCTTGAGCCCTGCATTTTCATTTCGCGCTGGACCTTGCTAGTTACGTAACCAGTTCTGTTTCAGTGATTTGCTTCTATTTTCAAAGGAAGAATGATATAGTTACTCTCCAATGTATGTCTAATATATGACTAATTTCTTTTTTTAAAACCTGAAGCTAGAGTTTATTCTATTTAGGTATTAAGGCAAAATGTCCCCAGTCGGAGTTGAAGCACAACGAATGCCTGAAGTCCTAAACTGAATTCTCTCTTCTCATTAACATCTCTCTTCTGTGCTCCTTCCTGGACTTCCGTCAGGTCTTCTCCCTGATGTCTCATCATGAAAAATGCAACAAGCATCTATATTTTTCACTTAGAGACATACCTATCAAGACATACTTGCTTTCTCTTCCAGTACCATATAGATCTAGGCTGTGCCATTGGAAAGTAGCCTCAGGTGATCCACAGTAATTCCTCCGGGGTTTTTTCATCATGGCTTTAACCACTTTGGGAAAGGGGTCTGTCACAGAGAAAGTGCTCAGGGGAGAGCACACCTGCTTTAGGACTTCCTAATCCTCACAACAGTGACCCGTTTTATCCTGTCTACCAATGATGCCCTCAACACCAAGGACAAAAGAGAAAGGAAGGATGTGAAAGAGAAAGTATCCTATTTTTTTTTTTTTTCATGCATTAATTCCCAAGACTCAGCCTTTTAACCTGAAACATCCATTCAACTTCTTAAAACATCTTCAGGTGAACAAATCCTTGCATTCATTTCCAAACCCTGCATCCTTTACCAGGTGTGGGCTTTGCCCTTTATTCTTAGCCTTAAGGTGATATCCACGTGGGCTTTGTAACATTTGTAGCTTAGGAAGTAAGTCTAAAGGTTTCTGTTACCTCTTGATGTAGTGAAATTAAGCAACAATATCAACAACTCTCACTTCTGAAGGACGAAATCTGCAGGCTTGTCTCTGTAACCATGAAGTTGCCATGTCAGCAAAAGCCCTTTGTTCACCACAGGAAGCAATCTGGTCATAACAACTTCCTTTCCAACAGCTCAATACAACTATTGTTTTTGAAGCTTATCAGATAGACCCACTACCAGAAATTTCCATTGACAACAGAATAGAAATGATCTTTTTAAAATATAATCAAGAAACTAGAGTTCTCTCAAAGTGGCTACAATTTTATTTTATGCTTTGTTTATTAAATTAGCTTGTGCTCTTCACTGATTTTGGTTATGGGTTTGAAAGTAGAGAATGTGAGTAGGTGACACTTTCATTCACTGAATTAAAGCTATATTTGTGACTTGAAGCAACTTACAAGAGAGAGAAATAAAGGACGATTTAGCAGATGTTTGGCTTTCTGTCCTGCAGCATTTTTAATAAGTTGGTAGGCAGTTAACTATGATGCAGTTTGTAATGTCAGCCTTGTCTGCAGAATCAGGACTTTTTCTACACCCTCCAAAACCCATTTTTTAAAATCATAAATCATTGAAGTGCCCTCCTTTTTTGAGGAATTGAAGAGAGGATCTTTATGAAGATATTAAAACCTTCATACACATTCTCCTTTGAGTTTGCTCCTAACATTGCAACGTAATGAACAGAGCCCTCGTATTTTTAATTTGAGGGATCTTTATCCTTTCCTGCTCCCCTACTTCATACTAGATTTTTTTTTTTTTTTTTCTGCTCAGCGATTATATTAGTAAGCCCCAGAAAGACAATGTATGACCTCTTGGGTTATTTAAGAATAATGACTTAATCTCTTGTGGAAAAAAACCTTTCTCAGGCATTCTTTGGGGGAGATAACCTCCTTATTGGAATTCTTCAGTCCCTCCCACATTCCTCATTCCGTTCCCTCCCCATTGGCAACACTGAACTGGCAAAGAGACAGATGGTTATTTTTTTTCTCCCTCTTTACTTTTCTTCACTTTTAGTTTAAATAGCATTTCTACCCTTCAAACTTCCTCCTTGCTGGTTGCAGGGTTTCTTTCACTGGAATGACTGTGTGTCTTCTGGTGTTTCCTGTTCTTTCCCTTCTTCACTCAGTGACACACTCCATCTCTTTAGATCCCATCTTGAACATTCCCGGGCTCGTCTTCTTTGGACTGAGCCTGACTCCCGCGCAGTCCAATTCCCTCTACGCTCCCTGTAACGTTCCTGCCAAGGTTGCAAGCGTGCTTTATTGTATCTTTTCTGCATTCATATTTTACTTCTTCTCTTTTTAAGCATTTAACAAATTCAAGTTTTTCTTAGAAAAGGTTACCCAGGCCATTCCCATTCTATTTTCTTCCCTCAGATTAGAAATGAAGATGTACAGAAAACTGGGCAGTTGGTGTTTATTGTAGAGAATTAAAGGGCTTCAGGGCTTCTGTTTTTCCTGGAGACCTCAGAGTTTGGTGTCTCCTGGGACGTGATGGAGAGCCTCCAACCATGCATCACTCTGCCACGTGGGGAATTTGTCCCCAGGAAGCCAAAGAGGGCTTTTAGATGTGTGTAAAAAGAGGAAGCAGATTCCCAGAGGAAGTTGCCAAACATAGATATGAGAATGGAAGAAGAAAAAAAATAGCTGAGAAATTAGTTTTGTGAAGTTATGGTTTGTTTACAACAGGTGTAAAAGTTACTAGTTTGATCTTTGACATCCTTACAGCTTCATGCCTACTGTAGTCTTTTCCTTTTTAAAAAAAAAAAAACTTTTTATTTTGTGTTGGGGTGTAGCCAATTAACAGCATTGTGATAGTTTCAGGTGAACAGCGAAGGGACTCAGCCATACATATACACACGCACCCTTTCTCCCCCAGACTCCCCTCCCATCCAGGCTGCCACATAGCATTGAGCAGAATTCCCCAGGCTGTGCAGGAGGTCCTTGATGCCTGCTCTCGTCTTTGTTCATGTTCTTCATCTGGGCTTCATCCAGGTCCCCTGCCTGGCCAAACTCGCCCGCCACACACCGCCTCCCTGCCAACTGAGGATATGGTGTGAGATACAGCACCACATTCCTTTGGGCTTCCTTCACAGTGGGATTTCCCGGGATTGAAACAGCAGAAGCAAGCCTGCCCCTCCCTGGATCCCTCCATAAGCCCTTTCCCGCTGTCTGTGCCTCTGGTAACTGACCGCATGACGAGGCAGTGTGCTAACGGTAGGGAGAGAGATGGCATCATCTGGGTGCGTAGGTTCATCTGGGGCTGTTGTCAGGGCCAGGTGCCCACTGTGCTCTCATGCTGGTGGCAGGCAAGGCGGGGCTGTCAATCCTTCCTCCAACAGATAGCATGAAAACCAGATGCAAAACATCCAAGTGGTACTGTTAGGTCTTGGGCTCAGAAGCAGAACAAGTGGCATCTGTAGACTTCTCTTGTGAGTATTCTGAAAGATAAAACGTGCCTGGCCCGACAGGGACATCTTGTCCCGTCTCATGTGTATCTGAGAAATGTTGGGAGTTAGAACCTGAGCCTGGGTCTGGTTGATAGGTCAGTGACCTCTATGGTTTTATAGGCAGTTCAATCCTTCATTTCACAGATGAAGATGCTGTGGCTCAGGGAGGTTGAAAGACTTATCGAAGGTCCACAGCCTGTTAGGGGCAGAGCCAGAGCTAAAACTCAGGTCTGTAGCTCTCTGGTGCAGCCCTACAGATCTTAGGCTTGCAGCTGCTGACTGGCCCAGGATGCCAAGAGACAAAGACCGATGGCATGTCTTTTTAATAAACTGGACTTCCTAATGTTATTTTACAGAACACTATGAATAATACTTCTCTGAAGGTGAAAGTGTTAGTAGCTCAGTCGTGTCTGACTCTTTGTGACCCCATGGACTGTACCCCCCAGGCTCCTCCGTCCGTGGGATTCACCAGGCAAGGATACTGAGTGAGTAGCCATTTCCTTCTCCAGGGGATCTTTTCAACCCAGGAAATGAACTCTGGTCTCCCGCATTGCAGGCAGATTCTTTACCCTCTGAGCCACCAAGTACTTTTCTATCTTTTCATATACTGAATAAAAATACAATGTGTACTCATTATGGAGAGTAAAAAATTTAGAAACAAAGGGAGAAGAAACTAATATTTTATAATCCTATTACCCAGAGACGATGACTATTAACATTTCATTGATTTCTTTCTCATCTTTTCCTTGGGACGATGTTTGTGTAGGTGTTGCGTGTGCACTCTTCTGCAGTTACAAACCTGAGGTTACATACTTTGTATCAGCTGGTATCCTTTAGTTGCAAATAACAAACTGACCTACTTTCAAATTTAAAGGAAGGAAAGGACTTTCTTGGCAGGCTACAAAATCAAAGCAACACCCAAGCCTTGGGAAAAAAGTAGCAAGGAAAGCTCAGCTGCTTTTATCAGAAGAGAGAATAAATACAGGATAGGCCGAAATAACATTGAAATAGAGGTCTTAGTTTTGAAATTTACAGTCACATCTCGGATGAATACATGAATGACTTTAAATTTCTTTGTAACTGAGGTCAGTCTGTTACTAGTTGAGTATTTCTCTTCCAGATCATTACAGCATTCAAAGTTCAAACTCCCATTCAGGATTTCTCCTTCCTCCTACCCTCCTCTGCCCAGGCAACGGCCTCTGGGAATAGAGGAAACTCATGGTACTGTCCTGCTGGTAGGGGATGGGTATCCTGTCCTTGTGTTACCCTCCAGTCCTTTTGGGCTGCATCCTGCCTTCTGTAAATGTCACCTGTGGGTCCCTGGCCCCGCTGATGTGCTGAGGATACAGCATGTTCTTTATATTCTGGGCATGGGCAGTGTAGTACAGAGCAATTGCTGCTGGGAGTTTTAGTATCTTCCCTGCTGCTGCTGAAAACCATCCTGCCCCAAGCTTTAGTGTGGGGCCTCCTTATCCTCTGAGGTGGTCATTCCCCACTCCCCACCTGCCTGCAAGCTAGCCGTCTCATTAGTCCCAGCTCCCTTCCATTTTCCTTGTGCAGAATCATGGAGGTTATGCAGGCTGGCCACTCTCTCCATCTCTAGCCCTGACCTGCTGCCTTTCATACCCCTCTGCAGCCACCTTGGGTTGTCAGTGGCTCTTCTGAAAGCGACTCCTTCCTTATCTCGTGGAGGAAGTAGAACAAAAGTACCTGCTTTTCTCAGATCTAGAAACCTATTTGGAGCTCAAGTCTCCATCTTGAATTTCTACCCAGGAAAGGGGACAGTCCTTTCACTGACTGCAGGCATCCTGCAGCTGTAGCTGGACACCACCAAGCTGACCCCTTTTCACCCTACCCAGTCTCCCATACGCTGAGCCAGGCACCCTCCTGCGTGGACATCTTCCTCTTCTTGTTCGTCTCCAGCATCCTTGCTGGGTCTTCCTTCTATGCAGATAGATGCTCATATAACCTCACCCAGGGTCACCATGACTTTCCTGCTTGTCTCCACCTAATGACTTTAGGACTTAATTGTTTTGGAAAAAAAAAAAAAAAGGAGAAGAGAAAGTGGAAAGGAAGAGCTCTAGATTTCTATGGTTTCTTTTGATTCTTTGTTTTAAATCATGTTGGCCAAAATGTTCATTCTAATTCTTCCATACCATCTTAGGAAAAACCTGAACAAATATTTACTAGTTATTTATATCCCCATATAAATACTTTTGATTAGCATAATATACAATGTTGAAATAAGTTAGAATCTTTGTTTTTGCAGAAAGTGGTAGAAAGGCAACTCTGGGAGTAACAAAACAAGCGAGGTTTTGTCTACAACTAAAAGAAGAGAAGTTGAATTTTAGCAAGGTTGAATTTTTCCTTTAAGAAGATGGTGTGTAAAGTATAACTCAGGAGAATTTTAAAATTAAATAGAGAAAGCTATTCCCTAAAATCTGAAACCTCAGGATGAATAGATGTAATATTGTCTGGGCTCTGTGACTGCAGTACATTAGTTACTCATGACAGATTGTTCTCTAATACACATCTGTTTCCATCTAGAAAAACAAACGAAAAAGCCCTTTCTTACCCTTGGCTCCACTTCTTTGAATTATGTCAAGTAAAATTAAACACTGAAAACCAAAAACTGTCCAAAGAAAGCATGGATTTATGTAAGCCTATTTACTATCATAGGTATTATTGTAGAAGACTGCCTGCTGAGTGCTTTTAGTGTAGATTATACTCTTCTGTCACTAAATTCTTTAGTAGATAGATACTGTTATTGCTTCAATTTTGCCTTGAATCAGACTGTCTTTTTCTAGTTTTCCTACATCAATTTTTCAGTTGACTAGAACCTCACAGTTGTCAATATCTGGGGACATAGAGAAATAAAATGTCCTCATTACATTTTTTCCTTATGATATTACTGTAGATTTACTATGAACTTCCTCTAGGATATTCTTTTGGGAATTTCCTCTGGACTTCCCTGGTGGCTCAGACAGTACAGAATCTGTCTGCAGTAAAGGAGACCTGGGTTCGATCCCTGGGTTGTGAAGATCCCCTGGAGAAGGGAATGGCTACCTACTACAGTATTCTTACCTGGAGAATTCCATGGACAGAGGAGCCTGGGGGGCTACAAGTCCATGGGGTTGCAAAGAGTTGGACATGATTGAGTGACTTAACACTTTCACTTTCAGTTTCGCTGTGAATTTTCTCTGGGATACATCCCATAATTCTCTTGGATCTACTTAATCCTTAAGAGTACAGTGGCCATAGGCGTGATAGAAAATCTGTGGGATTATTTGCATCACAGTTGATACCATGCTTTGAAATATCCTTCGGTACTTTGTTACAATAGACAAGCAAACGTTTCAAAATTTCAATGCTGGAAATTTGGTGGGTCCGATGGTTTTAACTCAGCTTGTTTTGATTATTCCCATTCAGAATTGGTTAACTACTAAAATAGATTAAGAAGTTTATGAAGACATAGTTATCTCATAGCATAAAGAGCACATACACTTAAATGTATTCTTATATTAATTAAGTATATTTAAGCAAGGGATTGAACCTGGGCCCTTGGCAGTGAGAGCATGGAGTCATAACCACTGGACCACCAGGGAATTCCCCTTAATTAAGTATATAGTTGTTGATAGAAGAGAGTATAATTAATTTGGGTTGTGTCTTCATATGATTCTTGGGTTCTTGGTTTTGAATAAATTGCCAAATATGTTTCAGCAGTAATTAACTTGAATTATTTGCTAGTAAGTTTTAGCATTTTATAAATTTATCCTGGACTTCAGTTTTGTCAGAAGAATCTTGGGTGCTCACTTCTCAGAAATGGAGTTCAAGGGGCTGTTTCTTTCTTTTCACCAACCAAACTCAAAATGGAAGACCCCCAATCCAGTCATGACAAGGTTGAGAAAAAGCATTAAGCCATGTTAAGCCATTGACACAGAGGGACATAAGTCTATAGTATTGATTTTTTTTAAGTCTCAGGATAGAAAAGGAGCCTCTTCCATGAACAGGGGAATATTTCTCTATTTGCTTCTAAAGATGACTAGAGAAAGTATTAATGGATTTTTCAAAATTGACTTTTTATTTTGGAAAAATTTTAATTCACAGAAAGTTGCAAAGATAGTACAGAGTTTCTGCATATTCCTCATCAGTTTCCCTGAATGATATCCTCACATTACCATTGCACATTTGTCATAACTAAAACACTAGCACTGGCACATTTCTACTCATTGACCTTCATACTTTATTTGGATTTTCCTCATTCTTCCAATACGTCTTTTTTTCTGTTCCAGGATCCACTCTGGGATACCACAGTCAGTCATCATATCTCATTAATCTCCTCTAGTTTGTGACAGTTTCTCAGTTGCCTCTTGTTTTTCATGACCTGGACAGGTTTGCAGTGTACTGGCCAGGTATTTTGTAGAATGTTCATTAACTCTGGTTTGCCTAATGTTTTTCTCATGAGTAGAGTGAGGTTACAAGTTTTGGGAAGAAAATCAGAGGGGTGAAGCATCCTTCTCTTCATATCCTATTAGGGGTACACGCTATCAACATGACCATCCCTGGTTATGTTAACCATGTCAGTTTTTGTTTGCCAAGTTTTCCCATTAGAAGTTTACTATTTTTCCATTTCTGAACCCTATTCTTTGGAAGCAAGTCCCTACATCTAGCTCACACCCAAGAGGAAGAGAGTGAATGGGGAATTAATTTTCACTTCCTGGGAGGGGGAGTATCTATCTGTCCATCTATCTATGTTTGGGAGTCATTTGTAAAAAAAATTTATTTGCTCTCTCTTGTTTATTCATTCATTCATTTATACTAGTGTAGACTCACGTGCATTTATTTTGTACTTTGGATTGTAATTCCTTGCCATGTTTTTTATTTTGTTGCTTAAATTTTTCTAGTTTTGTCCATTGGGAGCTTTCAGATTGGCTTATGAGTACCTTTGACATTCCTCTGTCTTTTTGTGTTTTGAGATTTCTGGCACCATAAGATGCTCTGGGCTCCTCATATATTTGTTCTACTCTAGCCCTAGAATCAGCATTTTTCTAAGAAGTTCTCATTCATTTGCTGGAGAATGATATTTGGGTGAAATTTTCTAATGGGTTATAGCCTAGACAGAAAGTGAAAAGTGAAAGAAAGTGAAAGTGAAGTCGCTCAGTCGTGTCCGACTCTTTGCGACCCCGTGGACTGTAGCCTACCAGGCTTCTCTGTCCATGGGATTCTCTAGGCACGAATACTGGAGTGGGTTACCATTTCCTTCTCCAGGGGATCTTCCCGACCCAGGGATCGAACCCGGGTCTCCCGCATCGGAGGCAGACGCTTTAACCTCTGAGCCACCAGGGAAGCAAGGCTCAGACAATTTTTTACAATAGTGATCAAAGGAATGATCCAAAGTCTAGGAATTTTACCGGAAACCACCCTAGTGAGGATTTTTATGAAAAGGCATTTAAGTGAATTATAGGATTGAAGAACAGTACTCATATTATATCATCTTGGAAATTTTCATTAGAGTGAGTAGGATTTATCAGACTGACATATATTAAATCTCTATGATTCATACCTGAGGGATGTTGCAATGGAATTCAGTGAACTCTGAGAATAGCCAGCATGAACTTTATGGGAATTAAGGAAAACAGGAGCAACATTTAAAAGTAATACATAGATTCATGCTTAAAAGAAATTCTGGGGTTAATTAAAATTTTTTTTTCTGGATTAATAATTATGATATGATTCCTTAAAGTGTCTGACATTCTAGTTATATATATATTTTGAATGTGGCATGCATAAAGTCACTACAAAGTATATAAAGACATATGAGAAAGTACTTCTGCCTTCCAGAGAGGTAAATATTACAAGGAAACACTATGTGGTGGAAAAGACAAGTATTAATGAAGTGTCTTGGGAGCTGTATGGTAAATAAATTCAGTGACTATGGCAACAGGATCCCTGTGGAGGCAGTAGAAGGCTGTATCTTTAGAAGCCATGATTCCAAGCAGATGGTTGTGGTGTGTCGTGAGAGGGGGAGGGAAACTGAGATAGTGAAAGAGATTGGTTCCTCTCTTTCTCATGGGAGAAATATACTCACTAGTCAGGGAGCAAATGAGGTTGAGTCGACAGGACATGAAGTCCGAAGAGGGTGGGAAAATCAAACAGTAGGACCACGAGCAGGAAGTCATACCTTAGTGAACTTATTTGTTTAGAAACCCTTAGCTCTAAATTGCTCATACACTTTATTTTAAAGTGTATTATTCAGAGTCAGGCCACAAAGTGGCTCAGAAGAAACCAAAGCCAAGTACTAGAAAGAACAAAGGTATATCCAGAGCAGATATTCAGTCTTATGAAATCTTAGTAGGGGAGATACTTAGCTAGCTAGTTAGGAATCTCAAAAGAATGAGTGCGGATAGAGTTCTCTATTTTGATTTTCCACCAAACTCTCAGTGCCTTACTTTTTCTCTTCATGTTGTGAATAATTCATTTTAAAATTTAATTTATTTATTTTATCATTTATATAAAATATATATAGCATAAAAGTTACCATTTTAGTCACCTTTAAAAAATATTTATATATTTGGCTTTACTGAGTCTTGGTTGGGACATGCGGGTTCCATAGTTGCTGCACTTGAACTCTTAGTTGTGACATGTAGGATCTAGTTTTCTGACCAGGGATCAAACCTGAGCCCCCTACATTAGAAGCACAGAGTCTTAGCCACTGGACCACCAGGGAAGACCTTCCATTTTGATCATTTTTAAGTGTCCAGTTGAGTGGCACTAAGTATATTCACATTATTGTGCCACCATCTCTAGAACTTATTCTTCATTCCATTCTGGAAACCTGAACCCATCAAACAATTACCTCCCATTCCTCTCTCCCTCCAGTGCTTGGTAACCACTATTCTACCTTCTGTCTCATCCTCTGGAGAAGGAAATGGCAACCCACTCCAGTACTCTTGCCTGGAAAATTCCATGGACTGAGGAGCCTGGAAGGCTACAGTCCATGGGGTCACAAAGAGTTGGACACGACTGAGCGACTTCACTTCACTTCACTTCACCTTCTATCTCTAGGTATCTGACTACTTTTGGTACCTCATCTAAGCTGAATAATATAGTATCTGTTCTTTCGTTGTATGGCTTATTTCACTTAGCAATTTAAAAGACGCTTACTCATTGGAAGGAAAGTTATGACCAACCTAGACAGCATATTAAAAAGCAGAGACATTACTTTGTTAACAAAGGTCCATCTAGTCAAGGCTATGGTTTTTCCAGTAGCCATGTGTGGATGTGAGAGTTGGACTATAAAGAAAGCTGAGTGCTGAAGAATTGATGCTTTTGAACTGTGGTGTTGGAGAATACTCTTGAGAGTCCCTTGGTCTGCAAGGAGATCCAACCAGTGCATCCTAAAGGAGATCAGTCCTGGATGTTCATTGGAAGGACTGATGTTGAAGCTGAAACTCCAATTCTTTGGCCACTTCATGCGAAGAGTTGACTCATTTGAAAAGACCCTGATGCTGGGAAAGATTGAAGGCAGGAGGAGAAGGGGACGACAGAGGGTGAGATGGTTGGATGGCATCACCAACTCAATGGACATGAGTTTAGGTAAACTCTGGCAGTTGGTGATGGACAGGGAGGCCTGGTGTGCTGCAGTTCATGGAGTCTCAAAGAGTTGGACACAACTGAGCGACTGAACTGAACTAAATGTCTTATTTCACTTAGCATATGTCTTTCAAGTCTCATCCATGTCGTCATGCTATACTTTCATTCCTAAAGTCATCCTAGTCAAATTCTGCTGAGTGTTTGCTTTTTTTTCCCTGAGGCAGTTTCATAGGCTGAGGCAAATAGGAAGACACATGAAACGCATGTTGGAGGGGAGAGGGTGTGGTCTCCATAGTAGGGGCGGGATGGTCTCTGAGGTTGAAGACCAGGCATAGCACTGGGGATGTGGACCATGAAGCACTGGATCACCAGGCCAAAGCCGGTGGTGTAAGGCTAGGATGCTGGACTGGGGCAGAGATATTAGATGGGAAAGACCCAGAATCCTGTGCGTCCTGGAGATGGAGTGCATGTGGAGGTGACTGTGGACACAGGGAAAGACTCCAGCAAGTGACTCAGGTGCTGACGAGGGGAAGGCCACTCTGGGTGGTTGATGCAGGACAGTCTTCATAGAAAAGTTGGTATATAAAGTGGGTAGATTCTGGACAGGCAGAGAGGCCTGAGCTGATGATCTCCTCAGAAAACGTGGCATCAGGACAGAGACGGGGGTGGACACAGCAAGATGCTTTTGGAGCTGAACAGACCGATTCAACCGAATCTGTAAAGAATGCAGGAGACAGGAGTAAGTTGATGGTGCCTATTTATGAAGTGCCCTGGATACATTATTCAGATTCTTCGGTAAGCCATGGGAATTTTCAGAAAAGGAACCAGCTTCATTCTTTCTTTGCCTTGACTGCCATAGCCTTAATCTTAACCTTAGTTAGAATACATTAGCTTTATAATTGGGCTCTTCCCTGGTGGCTCAGATGGTAAAGTGTCTGCCTACAATGTGGGAGACCTGGGTTTGATCCCTGGGTTGGGAAGATCTCTTGGAGAAGGAAATGGCAACCCACTCCAGTACTCTTGTCTGGAAAATCCTATGGACAGAGGAGCCTGGTAGGCTACCGTCCATGGGGTCACAAAGAGTCGGACACGACTGAGTGACTTCACACTCATAGCCTTATAATTAGACAAGGCAATGGCACCCCACTCCAGTACTCTTGCCTGGAAAATCCCATGGATGGAGGAGCCTGGTAGGCTGCAGTCCATGGGGTTGCGAAAAGTCGAACACGACTGAGCAACTTCCCTTTCACTTTTCACTTTCATGCATTG
This sequence comes from Cephalophus harveyi, assembly GCA_006410635.1. Taxonomy (NCBI): domain Eukaryota; kingdom Metazoa; phylum Chordata; class Mammalia; order Artiodactyla; family Bovidae; genus Cephalophus; species Cephalophus harveyi. The sequence continues at coordinate 79,217 of SJYT01006760.1, read as the reverse complement.
GAGAAGGAAATGGCAACCCACTCCAGTGTTCTTGCCTAGAGAATCCCAGGGATGGGGGAGCCTGGTAGGCTGTTGTCTATGGGATCGCACAGAGTTGGACACGACTGAAGCCTCTTAGCAGCCTTATAATAGGGCTTCCCTAGTGGTTCAGACAGTAAAGAATCTGCAAAGTGGAATACCTGGGTTTGATTTCTGGGTTGGGAGATCCTCTGGAAGAGGGCATGGCAACCCATTCCAGTATTCTTGCCTGGAGAATCCCTATGGACAGAGGAGCCTGGTGGGCTACAGTTCATGGGGTTGCGAAGAGTCAGACATGACTAAGCGAATAACACTTTCACACAAAAATAAATGGACAAATATAGTATGACTGTGGATAAAACATTCAACATTAAGATATCCATTCTTCCCAATATGATCTATAGTTCTAATGCAACCTCAAACAAAATTTTACAAGTTTTTCTTTTTTAATTTATTAGTATTTTGAAATACTGAGCAACTAAGCACCGCCTTATAGTAAGTTAGCATACTTTGCCCTGTAGTAGGTTGGAAGATGTCTGCATCTCCTTTGAGAATGTAAACTGCCTGAAGGCAGAGCTGTCTTCTTCAAGGTCTTGTCTCAGAGTATTAAGCACAATGTCTTTAACTTCCTAATTCCTCATTCAGCAGTCTTTGAATGGAATGGTATTAGATTAGGGAGTTTTGATGGGAGAATTGGATAAAATGGCCGAGGTTCTGACTTAGGAAGATTAATGACAGTGTATAGAGAAACTGGACAGGTTGACTGATGGAGGAGCTATAACAGCAGTGGGGTGAGGAGGTAACTGAAGGCATTTCTCTTCTAGGCGTGGACAAGAAGGAAAGGATTGAAGAGAAATCCATTATTAGATAACCCAGTCTTCACATGCCAGACGCCTTTCTTTGGCAGCTCAAAACAAAGGTTAGGAAGAAAGAAAGTTAAAAAAAAAAAAAAAAGCTGAGAAATGAATCATCAGTTACTCCTGCTGCATATTTTCTCCTGTGGAATCCTGAACAAGTTGCTTAACAAATATCATATCCTTTTCTCGGAAATCACAGAAGCTGGTGCTTCCATGGAAAACTCCATTAGTCAGAAAGTAAAATTAACCTAGCTCTTCTCATTTTCTGTTGGGACTTGTCTGACTAGTTAGTGACCTTGTGGGTTCTTTATAAATGTGTTACCTCCCATCTGTCTGTGAACAGTACAAAAAAAAAGAAAAAGAAAAACCACACACACTATATTTGAGGAGATTTTTGTTGGCACATGGAAGCACAGTGAAGTGTTTCCTAGTTATATAGAAATAAGATTGCTTGCTGAGAGTTAAGCCTATAAAATTCACCCACAAGCAGTAGATTAGCCACCTGTACAAGTAAACCATGAGAGATTGCCTGTAAATCTGGATCTAAAGAGTGTGGACAAACTTTAGGGCTTACACATTTCCCTGCAATGCTTTGGCACAGGAAAAATCACAGCACTTAATTTCCCAAATCTAATGAAACCTGGCTCCAAGCACCCCTG
>SJYT01006760.1:0-67925 GCA_006410635.1 Cephalophus harveyi | reverse complement strand
GTCCCTCCCCATCCCATCCCTCAGGGTCATCCCAGTGCACCAGCCCTGAGCACCTTGTCTCATGCATTGAACCTGGACTGGCAATCTATTTCACATATGATATTATACATGTTTCAATGCTTTTCTCTCAAATCATCCCACCCTCGCCTTCTCCCACAAAGTTTCCAAAAATAGTATTTTTTAAATAAAATTATATTATAGTCATATAATTCTTCTATAGCACTGATGAACATAAATAAGAAATATGTGGGCTAGATACATTTCTACATTCTAGGGTTAGTTTTCGGAAGCTGCAGTCAGGCAGCACCATCTTGTTCTCATGACTTCTTTGTGACCCAGTTAGTCTCAGTGTTTGAAATTCCCCAGAAGCAGATATTCAGAATATATATTCAGGGGTTTGCCTTTAAATTTTGGATCTTTGAAACAGCTATTCCCATATTAATTGTCTTATTGGTTTGCTTATTCCTATGTCACTCACTATGTGTTGCTTATTCAAATAAAATCACTTTATTCATTAAAGGTTTTATTTTTATATATTTATTTGGCTGCACTAGGTCTTAGTTGGGGCATGCAGAATCTTCAATTTCTGTGGCAGCATGCAGGACTTTTAATTGCGGCTTGCAAACTCTTAGTTGCGGCATGTAGGATCTAGTTCCCTGACCTGGGGTCGAACCCAGGCTGCCCGAATTGGGAAGGCAGAGTCTTAGCCACTGGGCCCAAGGGAAGTCCCTCTTCAAAGATTTGAAGTCCTACATAGCTTCAGAAAGTTTGTTTAGTCACTGAGTCGTGTCCGACTCTTTGTGACTCCATGGACTGTAGTCTACCATGCTCCTCCATCCATGGGATTTTCCAGGCAAGAGTACTGGAGTGGGTTGCCATTTCCTTCTCCAGAGGATCTTGCCAACCCAGGGATCGAACCTGGGTTTCCCCAGGTTGTAGGCAGATGCTTTACTGTCTGAGCCACCAGGGAAGTCTATATAGCTTCAGAAGGAACGCTAAATGTACCTTCTGCCTCCTCTAATCATTCAGGATTCTGTGTAAGTTATGAAAACTATATACTTGGTTTTCTCAGCTATGGAATTGAATAAAGACATCTTGCTTTCTTCTGCTTTATATGCTGGGGAAAAACTTTGTTAGCTGGCTTTGTCACAGGCTAAGGATGAATGTCAAGAAGTTGACTTGTATCTGTGACTTCTTTTTAGGATTAGTGTGTGGGTGGGGTTAAAAAAGCTTTCATTGGCCCAAGGCCAAATTCAAATTTAGGTAACAAGATTATAAAGCTGAGAATCTCCTCAACTCTCATCTCTCAAACTAAATTGGGTTTTATCACTCTATATTTGCTTGTTTCTTCAAGTCAATAATCATTCTTTAGCATGCAAGCTCCTTACAGAGACTGTAAATTATTTATTTTGCATACTTAACATCACAATCAGAGCATTTTGTGCACTGCGAGTAATGGATAAAATATTTGTAGAGTGATGGGCTGAAGAGTTTAGCTTTAATTCAGTAATGGATAGGAAACTAAAACAACAAAACTAAAAATAAAAAACTCAGTAATAGAAAGGAAGAGAGTTTAAATAGGAGCATTACACAATGAGAATTGTGTTTAAGAAGGTGAGTGTGGTGCATGGCTACCAGATTTAGCAAATAAAAACACAGGATGCCCTGCATTTTACCTGACATCTCTAGTAGGGTGTTAATATAGTCTGTATAGATTGAGTGGTCTTCCCAGGTGGCACTAGTGGTAAAGAACTTGCCTTCCAAAGCAGGAGACCTAAGAGACTTGAGTTCATTCCCTGAGTTGGGAAGATCCCCTGGAGGAGGGCATGGCAACTCCTTCAGGATTCTTGCCTGGAGAATCCCATGGACAGGGCAGCCTGGCGGGCTACATTCCATGGCAACTCAAAGAGTCAGATAGGACTGAAGCAGCTTAGCATGAACACATGCAAAGATTCAGTAGAAAGAGAATGGTCTTCCCTGATACCTCGGATGGTAAAGAATCTGCCTGCAATGTAGGAGACCCAAGTTCAAACCCTGGGTGGGGAAGATCCCCTGGAGAAGGGAAAGGCAACCCACTTGAGGATTCTTGCCTGGAGATTCAATGGACAGAGGAGCCTGGCAGGCTACAGTCCATGGGGTCACAGAGTCAGACATGACTGAGCGACTAACCCTTTCAGGAGACTACTGAGATTACTGTGGGTGAGGAGGTTGCCTGCTGACAGTGGATTTGCAAGGATTGGATTTGGGGCACACTGTGGAAGTAGAATGGGCAGGACTTTTTGACTGTGTGTGGGAGATGAAGGAGAAGTGAAATCCAAGTCATTTCTGCAAGGGTTTATATGAGTTGATGATCTCCAGAAAGCTGAGAGGTGACCAGGTTTGGGTAGGGAGAGGAAAAGGATCAAGATAGAAAATAAGTTCGATTGAAACCTTTTTGAATTTACAGTTGGAAATGACCAGAAGATGTTTTTTAGAAATACTGATTTAGAACTAGGGAGAAGTTTGGTAGGTTCAGACACAAGAGCCTTTTAAGAAGAATTCCAAGAAGCAGTGGGTAGAAAGATTTTTACTGGAGTATACCTGGTTGTGGATCAGGGTGAAGACACGTGTTTCTTAATGCTGAATTTGATCAAGAAACAGAGGAGCCAAATGTATTTAAACATTCCATTAAACGATGGTGTATATATTGGTGATTGCTTTCAAAACAACAATGTCATCCTGAGTATAATAGGGCTGTTAGTGAAGCAAGAAATTTTTCTTGCCGAACCTTAACAGAATCACTGACAACTTTGTCCTCAGGGTAAGGAACAAAGGCCAAGGAAGAGTCCTAATAGATGATTCTGTTCCTGCTTGAGTCTCTCCTGGCTTTCCTAGGTTCTGTATTCTTGAATAAATTTACTGAGGACTTCGAGTAGGATCTGTGTGTGTGTGCATGTGTGTCCCACCATAACCTTTCTGCAATTTTGCAGTGGTGATCAATAAATATTTATTGAAAAAAGAGTCAATAAATGAATGAATTGTCAATTAATAGGCAGAGATACAGCTGTATTAGTAATATCAACATAATGGTAATAGAGTGAATATTATGGAAATTTAGAAAATTCATTATTTTCCATGAGTCTTTAGAGGTCTCAAGGAAGACATCTGTGGATTTATGCTGGAAAATCACAGAAGCTGGAGAACTGTCCCAAGTATTGATTCCAGCCCTGCCAGGTTCTCTTCCCACAGCGCACCAATTCCTGCATACACACAGTGACAAAGTAGCAGGGTTGGAATTTTCCCTCCCAAGAGGACAGCATGAGATGTTGGCACCTGTTTAGACTGTGCTTTTCTATTTTGAGGAGTTCCAGATGGGAAGAGTTGGATAAAAATGTATGAACCTAGTGCATGGAACAAGGAAGTCCCCAGAGGTAGAAAAATCTGACTCAAGGGTGAACTTCCCCTATAGTTACTCCTCCTATCTGCTGTCTGCCAGCAATTGGATTTTGATCATCTGAGAAATAAATACAAATGGAAGAGTTTAAGTGGCAACCAGAACTCAAGAAACAAAACCCCAACCTCTACGAAGAGGTTAAAAAAAAAAAAAACAGGTTTAAATGTTTGGAGCTCCATCTTCTGGTCGTGAAATAAGATAGAATTGAAATGTGAAGTGAAGTGAAAGTTGCTCAGTCGTGTCCGACTCTTTGCGATCCCATGAACTATACAGTCCATGGAATTCTCCAGGCCAGAATACTGGAGTGGGTAGCTGTTCCCTTCTCCAGGGGATCTTCCCAACCCAGAGACTGAACCCAGCTCTCTCATACTGCAGTCGTATTCTTTACCAGCCGAGCCACAGGGAAGCCCTGAAATGTGATATTGATCATAAATGCTAAAATGTATCAATAGCAACTGTGCTAAATGTATTATTGTCTCATTTATCTGTTATGTCAAACAAATTGCAAGCTCACAAACCCAGAAATTAAGGTTCTTCATGATCTGGCTCCAACTTCCTTTTCATCCCCATCCATTCATCCATTTTAACAAGCGTGTACTTGAGCCTACCAGGTAATCGGTACTGGTCGGGCTCCGTGGGAAGTGCCAAACTATGTCTTCAGTCTTGGCACTTGCTTAAGGAACGATTCTTTTATTTGCATGCCATCAAAAAACACATTGGCTATTTTACATGTAGTGTAAATTGCACCAAGAGTACATGGATAATGCTTCTCTTCCCAAATTAAAGTTTGACAGAAATGGGTCAGTTTTCCTGATTGGCACCCCAGACATAATACACTCTTCCTCCCTTCAGCAGCCACAGTTGTAGGTTTGTGGATGCTGTTTAAGCTGTGATAGATATGCAAATACATGTTTGGTACTTCTTGTGAATTTGAGTAAGGACAAATGTGTGTATGAGAGTTTTTTTTACAAAAAATAGTAAAATACTGTCCCTCTGTATGCAGTTGCCTACTACCCCAAGATGCAACACATAACATTTCATAATATTTAGCCTGTCTCCTTTTTAGGCTTGTCTGTGGACTTATAAGCAATGCTTACAAAGGTTCTTATGCTCATGGGTGTTTCTCTAGAGGAGATACTGAAAAGCAGGATTACTGGGCCATGGGGTATGTCTGTTTTTGGTTTGATAGACACTGATCATTGCCCTCTGAAGTGGCAATTGTAATGAAAGGGCTGTTTTCCCACATTTCTCTGTCCATACACCTGCCAACACTTGATATAGTCAAACTCTTTATCTTTTTGGTCATTCCGATAGCTAAGCACTGGTATTTTATTATTGTTTTCACTTTTATTTTCTGCTTGTTCATCTTTTAATGCTTATTGACTGTTTTGTCTTTTCTTCTGGGAATAGCATTTTATTCTTTCTGTGCTTCTATTCATTACCCATTTTTACTGGACTGTTTTGTGTATGTTGAATATATAGGAATTCTTGGTATTTTAAGGATTATTGTTTGCTATATATGTGGAATTGTTTTCTGTATTATTGCCCCTTTATTTCATTTTACTTTATTTTTTATAAAAGTATAGATGGCGTCACTGATTCAATGGACATGATTTTGAGCAAACTCAGGGAGTTAGTGAAGGACAGGGAAGACTGGCATGCTATAGTTCATGGGGTCATAAAGAGTCAGGCACAACTTAGTGGCTGAACAACAAAAAATAGTTGACACACAATATTGTGTTAGTTTCAGGTGTACAACATAGTGGCTTGACACTTACATTATGAAATGGTCACCACTATGAATCTAGTTACCGTCTATTATCATACAAAGTTATTACAATATTATTGGGTATATTCTATATGCTGTATATTACATCCCTCTGACTTATTTATTTTATGATTGGAAGTTTGTATCTCTTAATCTCCTTCGCCTTTTTCTCTGTTCTTCCATGCCCTCTTTCCCTGTGAAAACCACCAGTTTGCTCTCTGTATGTATGAGTCTGTTTTGTTTTCCTTGCTCATTTGTTTTGTTTTTTAGATTACACATATAAGTTATACATATAGTTTTTGTCTTTTTCTGTCTGGCTTATTTCACTTAGCATAGTGCCCTCTAGCTCCATCCATATTGTTGCAAATGGCAAGATTTCATTCTTTTTTATAGTTAATATTTCATTGTATTCCTTTTAAAAACATTGCCAGTGGTATTATTTACAATGCATAAGTATTTATTTTGGCTTCCCTGCTGGCTCAGACGGTAAAGAATCCACCTACCATCTAGAAGACCTGGGTTTGATCCCTGGGTCAGGAAGATCCTCTGGAGAATGGGATGGCAACCCACTCCAGTATACTCGCCTGGAGAATCCTACGGACAGAGGAACCTGGCAGGCTACAGTCCAAGGTGTCTCAGAGAGTTGGATACGACTGACCATGACTTTCAAGTTTTTATTTGTCAATCGGAATCATCAATCTTTTCCTGATATATATTTGTTCTATATTCTCATGCATGCGTGCGTGTATGCTCAGTTGCTTCAGTATAAGAAGCTCTTTTAGTCTCTGACAATAAAGCTGTAAAAGAAGCAAAGACCTTCCTATCAGGGTGTTTATATTCTAGTAGGAAGAAACAGAAGATATAGAATGTTCCACAAATAAATATTTCAAATGATGCCAAGTGTTATGGAGAATAGGGAGTGGCTGGGTAGGCTGGGGGGAATGTTAGTTACACAGAGTGGAGAGAGAAGAGCCCTTCATTGTGGTGATATTGAATAGACATTTGAATGGAGAGAGCCGTGCAGCACTCAGGTCAAGGGAGCTGCCACTGCACAACCTCAAAGGTGAGGGCTCTACCGGTCTTGTCCTTTAGCACCACCAAGGTGACAGGCGTAGCTCGAGTGGGGTTAAAAGGACAGAGGCTCGGGGTGGAGGATGAGGTCGGAGAGGTAGGCCCACATCATACAGGGTCTTGCAGGCCGTTGCACGTGCTTTGAATTTTACCCCAAGTGAGATAGAAAGAAGCCATTGGAGGACTTTAATGAGAATAGTGACATAATCTATGTTTTAAAAGTATCACCATAGCTGCTTATGAAATCAGTTATCAAGTAAGGATTGAAATAAAACTAACGGCAGAAATTCAAGCTTGAGATTAATTGTCAAATGCTCTTGATTGATTTAATTAAATAAAGACAGAATTGACCCCTGGATTTGGCAATGGGGAGTTTACTGTGGAGTGTGTACTCAATTTAACAGGTAATACAGAGCCTTTGAAGATTTTATAGGGAAGTGATATCATCAGCCCTGTACTTTATTAAAATCTGTTTATTGGTAGATGGGAAGGATTGGATTAAATGAAAAAAAAAAATCTGAGGATAGAGAGACATGTTAGGTGCCCATTTTATTGAAAGATTATGGGGTAGCAAAGAGAAAGGACATTTTAGAGTCTGAAGTGAAAGAACTAGACAATTGAAGGAATACAAGGTAAGATCAAGACAGAGTCAAAGGCAAATTTTTTGAAATTGTGTGACTAGAAAACTCAGAATTCCATTAACAGAGATTGGACTGTCAGGAACGGAAGATGATGCCTTTAATTTCATGTATCATGACTTTACTTTGAAGTTCTACACATCTAGGTTCATTTCAGTGTTCCCGTTTATTCATTTATTTATATTTATTTACTTGGGCTTTCCAGGTGGCAGTAGTAGTAGAGAATCCTCCTGCCATTACAGGAGATACAGGAGACCTGAGTTCGATTCCTGGGTTGGGAAGATCCCTTGGAGAAGGGCATGGCAACCCACTGCAGTATTCTTGCCTGAAAGATTCCATGGACAGAGGAACCTGGTGGGCTACATTCTGTAGGGCTGCAAAGAGCTGGACACAACTGAGTGCACATTTATTTATTTGGAAGTGCTGGGTCTTAGCCCCTGGATCACCAGGGAAGTCCCTCAGTACTCAACTTTGAATTGTTGTTTTGCAATCCCTATCAGCAGTGCCTGCTTTGAGACTTCAGAGGCATCTGGTAAACCACGATCTTCTGACAGGCAGAAGGTCTTTTCACATCCTTGGAGGCCTTGGCAATTGAATCCTACTCTTCTTCCTAGTGTAAACCTTTGTTACTTTACTCTGTAGTCCATATTGTTGATTCACATGGAATAGGAGCCTCTCAGAATAGGCCTTATTTTCCTTGGATTATGTGCTAATTTTGAAGTCTGTCTGTGTGATAAGTTTTGGTGAAGATATCCTTCAGAATGGAAATGTCAGTCCAGAATATAAAAGAGAGATAAAAGTTGACGATTGAAAGGTGGAAGTCATATGCTCTCCAACTGGATAAGAATCCCAAGGGAAAGAATGTAAAAAGAGAAGACTGTTAATTACAGATGCTGAAAGAAATCTATGTAGAAAGAAAGTTAATTTGAAAAATTGATGGGGTGGTAGGAGATGTACATTTAAAAGCTATTGAGATCTTTAAAAAAAAATGATTTTAAGAAGATTTATTTATTTGGCCATGCCAGGTCTTAGTGAGGCAGGCGGATCTTCCATCTTCTTTGAGACATGAAGGATCTTTTAGTTTCGACATGCAGGATGTTTAGTTGCAGCATGCGAACTCTTAGTTGTGGCCTGTAGGATCTAGTTCCCTGACCAGGGATCGAACCTGGGCCCCCTGCATTGGGAGTGCAGAGTCTTAGCTGCTGGACCACGAGGGAAGTCCCCAAACTGTTGATATCTTAAATGTTCTCACAACAAGAAAGAAATGATAAATACTTATGTGGTAGAGGTGTTAGCTAATGCTATGGTGGTAATCATCTTGCAATATAAATTTATCAAATCAACACGTCATATACCTTAAACTTATACAATGTTACATTGTCAACTATATCTCAATTTAAAACATGTTTAAAAAAATTGAAAAAAAAAGAGAAAGCAAGGAGGGAAAACAAAACCCATTAAAAAAATTTCTCAAAAAAGAAAATGTTTTCTTTAGTCGGTCACCTTGATGGGCCTTGCTGTAGTGGAAAATAAAATTCAGAGCATAATAGTGGTCTAGGGAAGACATAGAGACAAGGTTTGTGAGGCCTAGAGGATCCATATAGAGGAAGAATGGGAAGAACTCCAAGAACTGGGGAAAATTGGGAAACAGGAAATGATGGGAGGGGATGGAGTGGATGTTGGAGTGAACAGGGATGAGGAGATCAGTGAGAAGTTCCTGACTGTGGGTGTGGCTTTGGACTTTTAAGACCGCAGGTGGCTTTTTTTTTTTTTTTTTAAATAAAATCCCTTTGATTTTAGGATACTGTGGGTAATGTGATATATTGTCAATTTAATAAAATCTTTTCAAGAGAAAATATGACAGCACTTTAATTGTACAGATTGATTGTAAGATATATCAAAATTCCAAGCCCATTAAAGTGGAGAGAATGTGTCTTTGAATAGCAGGAATACTGAATTAGTTTTTAAATCTTTTGGTATGTTGTGCTGTGATACAGCACACCCTCTTACCTCATGTTGTTGCTGAAACTTCAGTAAAGGTATATGATCACAGCTATAATATGATTAGACCTTAAGGGATTAGTGTTTGGGGGAAATTAGTGTTTTGGAATATATTCTATACTGAGTCAACGTGGATTAAACCTAAGGAAAGACAAAGATGCCACTTAAGAATTCAGCAGGAGCAAGAAATCTGAGGAAGTGACTCAGAGTAAGGTAAGTTCCTTTATTGTTCATGAAAGTATTAGGAATGAGGTGGGTTTTCCATCATATGCAGGATAGGGATTCTTTCCATTTTAATTCACATAATGTATATAAAAATATGTGGAAATAGAAGGGGGTGGTGTCTATTTTGGGAACATCCAGGTTGTAAACATATGGGTCACAACACACTTAAAGAAGAAAAGAAGAAATGGAGATGAGAAAAGTAATCATCAAAGATGTAGAAGAAAATAATCTTAGATTATTTCTCACACTTCAGTGACTAAATCTGGGCTGGTTAAGATGTCATCAAATCCTCTGACCTTGAAAAATTGCTCTTGTCCTGTAATGCAACTACCTACTCCCTCTCTCTCTTTTCTCTCTTTAGAAAAAATTTTATAAGAAGTTAATTGTCTCCAGAAAGCTTTTCCTTTCAACTCAGAAGAATGTTGACTTTGTGCTTTGGGGGGATGAAATGAATGTGCCTTTTTATCTTCCATGTAAACCTAACTAGATCATAAGTTTCTAAACTGACCAAATTTTGTGGAAGTTGGAAGAGAAGGGCAATCATCATCTCATTCTCTGAGACAATGTAATGATGAACCCCATTGCAATGTCTTTCAGAACCACGTGGGATTCATCCTTTGTGCAGTTAATCTACTGTGCATGTTCATTGTGTGGGTTTGTGTGTGTGTTGTATTTTCACCCTTAAGACTATTAGTTCTCTTTGAAACTCTACATCCAGGGTAAGCTATGGATGGATAGTATGGACTTACCCCAACTAATTGCAGTTATTATTTCCTAATTCTCTTTCTGCTACACAGCAAGGGGAGCATTAGGATACAGAGCTTGAAAAAGAGCTCCATGTTGCACAATAAAGTGATATTTTAGTTTTATTTGCCAAAATAAATCATATAGTGTAAATGATTCCCTGGTTCAGAAATATGTAAAATCTTAATATGTACTTATTATCTAAATATAGTTGTATACTTAGTTGAAAATTGTTGAAGACTGTATATAAAATAGTATGTATACATCTTATCATAGTGCACATTTGAACTCAAGAAACATTGTACTAAACTTTCAAGGTTATCAGTTTATTTTTTAAATTTCCTATGAAATTCAGAGTATTCTTTTGAAAAAAACATATATATATGTACGGAGAAGCCTAGTAGGTTACAGTCCACGGGGTCGCAAAGAGTCAGACACGACTGAGCGACTTCACCTCACCTCACCTCATACATATATTTATTTATGTATTTATTTGGCTGCCCTGGGTGTTAGTTGAGGCATGCTGGGGTCTTTTAGTCATCTCATGTGGGATCTAGTTCCCTGACCTGGGACTGAACCCAGGCCCCCTGCATTGGAGCATGGGATCTTAACCATTAGACCACCAGGAAAGTCCCAGAATTTTCTTGCTAGCTTCAATTGCGGAAGAATCAAAAGTTTCTCCAAGTTGTATGGAGTTTCGCATCGCTAAAGATTGAATCTTTATCTTCATATTAAGGTATAAAGAACTTCAGATGTTTCCCAAATATATCATGTTTTCATTGTAACCTTAACCTTCTAATCAGTTTCTATTCTTAAAAGCTAAGGGGTTTCAAGCAAATAATTGTTAGAAGGGGAAACAGAAAAGCACATTGCTCTAATAATAAGGAGCTTCAGGTGTTGGCTTTGTGGACCTGGCAAACAGATTTAAATCTCTCTGGGATTTATATTTGACCTAATGTGTATTCATAACTATTTTAGCTGTAGCAACATGACTTTCGTTTTGCATACCTAATAAGGGTAAGTGATGAGTCAGACTAATGATACTACTTTATGCTTCTTTAGCATCTTTCATCTCCAGCTTACTATATACTTTGTAAACATTAATTAAACATCACAACACACCTTGGAGGAAAGGTAAGTATTATTATCCTTCTATGGATACAGATATAGAGGGCTTAGGTGAGGCAAATATTAAGTATATAGAACTGAGTTCTATAGGATAAGGCGCCAATAAAGCTTCTTGGTGGATACAGAGAGAAGCATGGGTGTAATTACCACACAGTTACCAAAGTTTATGGGGGAGGAGAATGTGAGTTTCTGGAGGCCCAGAACCCTTTGTGAAATTACTTTTGGAGATTACATATTAATCTAAAGCTTCTGGTTAGAATGGTGTATATCACCTGGTACCTAGACTTATCTTTTTCTAATGAAGTGGAAAATCAGGTCAGGATTACTGCAGCGTGCTTGAACTTAATAACTCAAGTAGAATCATAGGATCTGGGTGTTCTAGCACAGCCCGGCTTTCAAATGAGCTGATGATCTGCTTCTCCCATAAGTAGATTCAAACTATTCTTATTGTGTGACCTAATTTTTGGCTTGAGAATCAAATCACTCATAACTATCACGGTTAGTTTGAAAGCTTTGTTTCTGTATCCCAAAATGATTTAAATGGGTATTGGGGCAGTTTCCAGGTAACTTGGGTGATTTGTAGAGCTGGCATATTAGTTGTAAATTTCATTCAATTTCTGGTAACACAGATAGGAATTTAACAAGATGGGCTTTTGTCTTTTTTTTCTTTTATAAAGGAAGGCTGAAGAGAGATACCCCCAGGCTTTAAATGGGGCATCTAAAGTGGGAGTAAGGACCAGGCTCTTTCTGTTATTTCTCCACCGTTGATAGCATGTGGTTCCCATCCCCAAGGTGGTCTTAAGGTCTAAGATAATTGCTAGAGTCTGAGACATCACATGTATGTTCTAGGAAGGAATCAGGAAGGACAAAAATGTACACTCTAGCTGTCTGCCTTTAGGATTTTTCTGTAAAGGTCCACTTATTGTTCTTCAACCATCCCAAGCTGCAGGAGAGGTCAGCAAATGCAGTCATTTAGCTGGACACACCACTGCTTGGAATAAAGTAAAAGTTCTATTATTAAGGGAAACCCTGGTGGCTCAGATAGTAAAGAATCCGCCTGCAATGTGGAAGACCTGGGTTTGACCCCTGGGTTGGGAAGATCCCTGGTGAAGGGCATGGCAACCCACTCCAGTGTTCTTGCCTGGAGAATCCCCATGGACAGAGGAGCCTGGTGGTCTACAGTCAATGGGGTCGCAAAGAGTTGGACACGACTGAGCAACTAAACACGTATGTTAGATAGGTGACAAGTGGTTTATAGCAAGAAACCAAAATCAATTATTAAAGCAAAAACAAAACAATCCTCTCTGGACAAGTGAATTATCTGGGTAGCCTTTTGTCTAGTTCATATCATCTGAACAACCTATTTGTTTTCACTGCATTTCGTGATCTGGAGACACCGCCTATGGGTGTGTATGTACGGCCCTGGCAAGATGTACGGCCCTGGCAACAAAATAACCGAAACAACCAGTGCATCAGCAGAATCATTTGGAAACGTTCTTGCTGAATTCCTCCCCGCCCTCCCTTTGGTCATGAACTCAAGTCTGGGTTTCCGGTGTGCTTACAACTCAGCTGCCTCTGATCCAAGTTAGGCCGAGCCAGTGTAGAGTAAATCTCCCCTTTAATGTTTGATTACAGTCACCTGAGATACAGAGCCACTTTTCCTTCTGTGCAGCTTTCTGCACTGTGTCTTCTATGAGTGTGTCTCTCTATGTGCTATCCTGAGGTCCAGCTATTCCACACTCTCCAGACACTGGTTGGGAGGAGTTTGAAAGCACAGGTGGCAGCTAACTTGCTGGAAAGGAATGTTTCACTTCAAATTCTAATTGCAAAAGGGTGTGGACATGCTCAGCTGCTGTCATGAAGGATTCTTTGTGACCGGTTGGACTGTAGCCCACTAGGCTCCTCTATCCGCGGTATTTTTCAGGCAAGAATACTGGATGAGTTGTTGTTTCCTTCTCCAGGGGATCTTCCTGACCCAGGGATCAAACCCACGTCTCCTGTGTCTCCTGCATTGCAGGCAAATTCTTTACCACTGAGCCACTAGGGAAGCCTCCAAAGGGTGTGGCCATCCAGTAATAATTTCTTCTCCATCCCTTGCTCCCTCCTTTCCTTCGTCTTTGCTCCCCTTATCTTTCTTGCTCTTTCCTTCCTTCCTTCCTTGCTGCCTCTCCGGGAATGCTTCAGAGCTACTTTCCAAACAAATTTTGATTATGCAATACAGTATTATTGACTAGAATGGCCAGGCTGCACTTAGAACTTACTCATCTTATAGCTGAAAGTTTGTACTCTTTTACCAGTTTTTCCCCATTTCCCGCAATTCCCCTAGCTCCTGGTAGCTAGTAGTCTACTCTTTGTTTCTATGAATTTGACCTAAAAGAAAAAGATTCCACATGTAAGTGTTACCGTGCTATTTGGCTTATTTCACTTTGTCATTCTTCAACTTATTTTATTTAGCATAATGCCCTCCAAGACCATCCATGATGTTGCAAATGACAGGATCTCTTTTGATTTTTTTTTTAAGATCAAATAATATTCCAGTGTGTGTGCGTGTGTGTGTTGTCATGCATGCATGCTAAATCGATTCTGTCATGTCTGATTCTTTGTGACCCCATGGACTGTAGCCCACCAGGCTTCTCCATCCAAGGGATTCTCCAGGCAAGAATACTGGAATGGGTTGCCATATTCTCCTCCAGGGGATCTTTCTGATCCAGGGATTAGTCTCTTATGTCTCCTGCACTAGCAACCAAGTTCTTTACCACTAGTGCCACCTGGAAAGCCCGTGTGTGTGTGTGTGTGTGTGTGTGTGTGTGTCTCACATCTGATTTATTCATTAATTCACTGAGAGACACCTAAGTTGTTTCCATATTCCAGCTCCATCATGAATAATGCTACAATGAACATGTGAGTACAGATAATCTCTTCAATATTCTGTCCTCATTTCCTTTGTATATACACTCAGAAGTGGAATTACTCCTCAAATGGTAGTTCTATTTCTAATTTTTTGAGGAAATCCGTGTTGTTTACCATAGTGCTTGCACCAATTTGCATTCCTGCGACAGGAGCACAAGGATTCTCTTTCCTCTGAATCCTCAGCAACACTTCTTATTTGTGATCTTTTTGATATAGCCATTCTGACAGGGGTGAGATGATATCTCATCATGGTCTTCATTTGCATTTCCCTGATGGTCAGTGAGTTGGAGCATCTTTCTATGTATCATTTGGCCACTTGTGTATCTTTGGAAAATGTCTACTCAGTCCCTCTTCCCATCTTTTTTTTTTTTTTGCCATGGAGCTGAGTGAGATCTCTGTGTATTTAGAATATTAACCCCTTATCAGATATATAATTTGAAAATAGTTCCTGTCATCCATAGGTTGTCTTTTCATTTTCTTGGTGGTTTTCTTTGCTGTGCAGAACCTTTTAAGTTTGATATAGTCCCACTTGCTCCTTTTTGCTTTTGTAACATTTGCTTTTGGTGTCAAATACAAAAAAAAAATAATAATAATACTTTCAAAGACCCATATTTAGGAGCTTACCCCCAACATGTGTTTTCTTTTAGGAGTTTTACAGTTTCAAGCTGTAAATTTAAATCTTTAATTCATTTTGAGTCTATTTTGGTGTATGGTAGAAGACAGTGGTGCAGTTTTTTTCTTTTGCATGAAGCTGTCCCCTTTTCCCAACACCATTTATTGAAGAGATTATCCCTTGTCCTCTGTATATTCTTACCTCCTTTGTGATGATTTAATTGACCAAATATGTATGGGTTTATTTCTGGGCTCTCTATTCTGTTCCATTGACCTATGTGTCTATTTTTATGCCAATACCATACTATTATGCTTACTATAGCTTTGTAATATAGTTTGGAATCAGTAAGTATAATGCTTCCAGCTTTGTTCTTCTGCCTCAAGATTGCTTTGTCTGTTTGGGGTCTTTTGCACTTCCATACACATTTTAGGATTATTTTTTCCTTTTTCTGAGGAAAAAAAAAAGACATTGGAATTAAAAAGGTTTTATTGGAATATAGTTGTTTTACAATGTTGTGTTAAGCTAAGCTAAGTCGCTCAGTCGTGTCCGACTCTTTGCGACCCCATGGACTGTAGCCCACCAGGCTCCTCCGTTAGTTTCAGATATATAACAAAGTGAATTTGTTATAGGTATATATATATATATTGTATCTACTCTTTATAAGATTCTTTTCCCTTAGGTACCATTACAGAGTATTGAGTAGAGTCCCTTGTGCTATACAGACATTTGAATTTTGATAGGATTGCATTGAACGTATAGATCAGTTTGGGTGGTTAAGTGAAAGTGAAGTCGCTCAGTCATGTCCGACTCTTTTATGACCCCATGGACTGTAGCCTACCAAGCTCCTCCGTCAGTGGGTTTCTCCAGGCAAGAGTACTGGAGTGGGTTGCCGTTTCCTTCTCCAAGAGATCTTCCCAACTCAGGGATCGAACCCGGGTCTCCTGCATTGCAGGCAGACTCTTTACCATCTGAGCCACCGGAGAAGCTCAAATTTCAAAGTGAAAGTGAAGTTGCTCAGTCGTGTCCGACTCTTTGCAACTCCATGGACTGTAGCCTACCAGGTTACATGGGATTTTCCAGGCAAGAGTACTGGAGTAGGTTGCCATTTCCTTCTTCAGGGGATCTTCCTGACTCAGGGATCGAACCCAGGTCTCCTGAATTGTAGGCAGACACTTTTACTGTCTGAACTACCAGGAAGGGATATTTAAAAAAACATATAAGCTCTTTCAATCCATAGCCATGAGTGTCTTCTTTGGTTAGAGAAGGACTTCCCTGGTGGTTCAGATGGTAAAGCGCCTGTCTAGAATGTGGGAGACCCGGGTTCAATCCCTGGGTCGGGAAGATCCCCTGGAGAAGGAAATGGCAATCCACTCCAGTACTATTGCCTGGAAATTCTTTCATCAGCATCTTATAGATTTCTGCACACAGATCTTTTACATTGTTAGTTAAGTTTAACCCTAAGTATTTTATTCTTAATACAATTGTAAATAAGATTGTCTTCTTAATTTTTCTTTCTGATAGTTTATTACTAGTGTAACAAAATGTATGTCACTGATTTTTGTATGCTGAAACTTTACTGAATTTTTTATTAGTTTTAGAAAGATGATAGACATCCTAACAGATGTGACGTGATATCTCATTGTGATTCTGATTTTCATTTCCTTGATGATTAGTGATGTTGAGTACCTTTTCATATATCTGCTTGCCATTCATATATCTTTTTGGAATAATGTTAGTCAGGTCATTTGTTCATTTTTAAATTGGGTTATTTATTTTCTTGCTGTTGAGCTGTATGAATCAATTGTGATTCTTTGTAGTTGGGTGTGATCTTTAAAGGGCTTCCCAGGTGGCTCAGTGGTAAAAAAAATCCACCTGCCAATGCAGTAGACATAGGTTCCATCCTTGGGTGGGCAAGCTCCCTTGAAGAAGGAGGTGGCAACCCACTTCAGTATTCTTGCCTGGGAAATCCCATGGACAGAAGGAACCTGGTGGGCTACAGTCCGTGGTGTTGTAAAAAAGAGTGATCTTTAAAATGTAAGTATTCAATTCCATATTTGAACTAAATGTTTGGTCAGGTGGACTTTGATTTAAGATGAAAAGGTAGTTTAGATGTAATTCTAGAATAGCACGTATTTAAGTGCTTCATAAATATGCAGAGCTTTATAATTTTACTCTGAGTGCCACTTGGGTGTTCTACAACCTCACCTATGTAGATGCACAGGTAGGGGGCTGAAGAAAGTGGAGTTTATTTGTAGGGCAAAAGGGCAGTGAAGGTTGAGGAAAAATGATGCTTGGAGATCCGCAGGTCCCTCCAACAGTAGCTAACATAAACACACTTGGGTGTGCTCTCAGTCGCTCAGTTGTGTCCGACTCTTTGTGACCCCATGGAGGTGTTAATGATTGGTGAGTACAGGCACATTTATGCTGGCCGTGAAAAGCTCCAGCCTTTACACCGTCTGAAGGCCTCTCAGAGATGTAGTCCATTGGGTCTGCCCCAGGGCCTACACAGTTGCGGCACTCTTGAGTCCTCCGCACTGAAAGAGCCAAGGAGCCTGGACAGTGCCTTCCACTGGCGCCAAGACTGGCCCTTCAGTACAGGCTTCTGTAGTCCCTTGCCAAGTTCACTGAGATGGAAACCATCAGAGTCACCTTGATGCTTTTAAGAGTCTTACAGGTATTGGTACAGGAAACAAGTCAGTGAGTGGGGGAACTGAAATTGTTCACAGTGGTTTTTTTCAGTGGAGTCACAAAGTATGTGAGTTTTAGAAGTCTGAAGTTCTGGATTTGAGTCCTGTTTATGTAGACTACAGCTGTGGAACTTCCTAAAAAATATTTCAGTGCTTGGAATGTTTGTTTTTCTTAAAGTGGGAATAATAGTTTTCGATTATTAAGTTTTGAGGATAAATGAAATAGCACGTGAAAAGGAGTTATAAAGCTTAAAGAGCTATGTTAATGTAAAGCATAATAAGGAGAGTGCATGTTTTGCGGTAAAAGGAGAGGTAAGGGAGTTCTGACATTGTTAGCTAGTTAATTGCAGGATAGGAAACACAGCTGGCTTATCCCAAAGTTGGTGAAGCACAAGCTTGTTGTTGTTGATCAGTCGCTCAGTCGAGTCTGACTCTTTGAGAGCCCATGGGCTCTCTGTCCTTCATTCTGTCTCCAGGAATCTGCTCAAGTTCATGTCCATTGAGTCAATGATGCCATCTAACCATCTCATCCTCTGCTGCCCCCTTCTCCTTTTGCCTTAGCCCTCAAGCAAAGGAGTATTGACTTATGTTTTGGAGAGAAAGAATTTGATATCTCCCCCAGTCCCTCCAAAGTCATCGTTAGAAAAATGTAAATTTGTTGAATTTCCTTATGCTTCTTTTACAGCTTAATGTTTTAAAATTATAATTTGAAAGGGATTTGGGAATATTGCATTCTTTAAAGGTGCTTAGAATTTCTTTAAGAAAAACTCACATGAAATAGATTATACTTAGGTTCTTATACGTCTTCTTGTCTTGAAAAGGACTGGGGTGAAGGAAGCCTTTAAAGGGGCATTTTGTGTCAAACACTTTATACAGAACTCATAAAGGCTATTTTTTTTTTTCCTTCACAATACAGGCAGATATCAGATATAAAATGACTTTAGTACAATGTTTCCTCGTAAAATGCAAAATGTGAAAAAGTGAAAGTTGCTCAGTCGCATCTGACTCTTTGTGATCCATGAACTACACGGTCCATGGAATTCTCCAGGCCGGAATACTGGAGTGGGTAGTCATTCCCTTCTCCAGGGGATCTTCCTAACCCGGGGATCAAACCCATGTCTCCCTCATTGCAGGCAAATTCTTTACCAACTGAGCTATCAGGGAAGCCCAAAATGCAAAATAAATAATTCTTAATATTGAATTTTGATATGTAACAGAAACTTGAAATCTTTCAGCTTTGAGGCCTTGTTTCTAAGTGGTTTTTTAGATGTATCTTGGTCTCCCTCTACTGGTAGCTGAGGTAAACTGAACCAAAACCTGGGGGATGAAAGCTCCATTCTTTGAATCAAAAATAGTTATGAACATCTAGCCTTCAATTTAAATGGCTAGAAAGTGTGTCTTTAATCCAGATTTGGGCATATCTTAGATGCTAAGTGTTGTTGTTGTTACTTGAACTTTCTTGTGTTTATTTTTGGTGGTGGTCATGTGTGTGTGTTATACTCTTTTCCATGAGATGCAGAGTCCTATGTCTATTTATAAATTATAGGTTCTTGGTGCTTTATGCAATATCTTCTAGTATAAACTCTGCAAAGATTTTGGCTAAGTATTTGGCCAAAACTTGAGATTACTCTGATGGACACATTTTTTTTTTGGTAGAAATTAATATATTGCAAAAAAATTTTACTAAACTTGATTCTGATCAAACTTCTAGATCCAACTACCAACTTGCAGGCAATCCACAGGGCAGAGGGTTTACTGGTGGCTCAGTGGTAAAGAATACCTCTGCAATGCAGGAGACACGGGAGATGCAAGTTTGATCCCTGGGTCGGGAAGATTCCCCTGGAGAAGAAAAAGGCAACTCATCCCCGTATTCTTGCCTGGGAAATCCCATGGGCAGAGGAGCCTGGTGGGCTACAGTCCATGGGGCCTCAAAGAGTCGGATACAACCTCATGACTAAACAGCAACAATATAGGACAGAAGAACATGTTAGACTGTACCGAGGAGATGTAATAAAATTCAGACTGTGAGAAATTCTACAAGACATAAAAGCACAATTCTTCAACAAATAAATTGCAAGAGGAAAAAAGAAAAAGATGAAGGTGAAATGTCAACATTAAAAGAAATTCAGAAGACTATCATTATTTACCATATCTGGTTCTTATTTGGATCCTGATTAAAATGAACATGGTAAAGAAAACCTATTTGTCAAATTTATGAGACAAATAGTTGACAAGATGTGTTTGATATTATTAAGGAATTAGAGTTCCAAAGAACAGCAAGGAGAGATAAGAAAGACTTCCTCAGCTATCAATGCAAAGAAATAGAGGAAAACAACAGAATGGGAAAGACTAGAGATCTCTTCAAGAAAATTAGAGATACCAAGGGAACATTTCATGCAAAGATGGGCTTGATAAAGGACAGAAATGGTATGGACCTAACAGAAGCAGAAGATATTAAGAAGAGGTGGCAAGAATACATAGAAAGACCATATAAAAAAGATCTTCACGACCCAGATAATCATGATGGTGTGATCACTCATCTGGAGCCAGACATCCTGGAATGTGAAGTCAAGTAGGGTTTAGGAAGCATGACTACGAACAAAACTAGTGGAGGTGATGGAATTCCAGTTGAGCTATTTGAAATCCTGACAGAGGATGCTGTGAAAGGGCTGCACTCAATATGTCAGCAAATTTGGAAAACTCAGCAGTGGCCACAGGACTGGAAAAGGTCAGTTTTCATTCCAATTCCAAAGAAAGGCAATGCCAAAGTATGCGCAAACTACCGCACAATTGCACTCGTCTCACACACTAGTAAAGTAATGCTCAAAATTCTCCAAGCCAGGCTTCAGCAATACATGAACCATTAACTTCCAGATGTTCAAGCTGGTTTTAGGAAAGGCAGAGGAACCAGAGATCAAATTGCCGACATCCACTGGATTATGGAAAAAGCAAGAGAGTTCCAGAAAAACATCTATTTCTGCTTTATTGACTGTGCCAAAGCATTTGACTGTGTGGATCACAATAAACTGTGGAAAATTCTGAAAGAGATGGGAATACCAGACCACCTGACCTGCCTCTTGAGAAACTTGTATGCAGGTCAGGAAGCAACAGTTAGAACTGGACATGGAACCACAGACTGGTTCCAAATAGGAAAAGGAGTCCGTCAAGGCTGTATATTGTCACCCTGCTTATTTAACTTCTATGCAGAGTGCATCATGAGAAACGCTGGGCTGGATGAAACACAGGGTGGAATCAAGATTGCCAGGAGAAATACCAATAACCTCAGATATGCAGATGACACCACCCTTATGGCAGAAAGTGAAGAGGAACTAAAAAGCCTCTTGATGAAAGTGAAAGAAGAGAGTGAAAAAGTTGGCTTAACGCTCAACATTCAGAAAACGAAGATCATGGCATCCGGTCCCATCACCTCATGGCAAATAGATGGGGAAACAGTAGAAACAGTGTCAGACTTTATTTTTTGGGCTCCAAAATCACTGAAGATGTTGATTGAAGCCATGAAATTAAAAGATGCTTACTCCTTGGAAGAAAAGTTTTGACCAACCTAGATAGCATTTTCAAAAGCAGAGAATTGATGTTTTTGAACTGTGGTGTTGGAGAAGACTCTTGTGAGTCCCTTGGACTGCAAGGAGATCCAACCAGTCCATCCTAAAGGAGACCAGTCCTGGGTGTTCTTTGGAAGGACTGATGCTAAAGCTGAAACTCCAATACTTTGGCCACCTCATGCGAAGAATTGAATCATTGGCAAAGACCTTGATGCTGGGAGGGATTAGGGGTAGGAGGAGAGGGGGATGACAGAGGATGAGATGGTTGGATGGCATCACCGACTTGATGGACATGAGTTTGAGTGAACTCCAGGAGTTGATGATGAACAGGGAGGCCTGGTGTGCTGTGATTCATGGGGTCTCAAAGAGTCGGACACAACTGAGCGATTGAACTGAAATATTTTTAAGTGTGATAATAGTATTAGAGTTCTGTTTAAAGACAAGTTGTTGTATTTTAAGGATTCCCACTGAAATATTTATAGATGAAATCATATGAAATCTGGGACCTTCTTCAATATAGTGGAAAGGAAGGAATGGATGCAAGCGGGGATATGGCAGAATTGGTCTTGGGCTGATAGTTGTTGGCACGAGATGAATACCTGGAAACCCACTGTATCATTCTATCTACATTTGAGTGTATTAGAAATTCTCCATAATAAAACAGTGCCTTTAGTAACAGCTATGTAAATGAATACAGGCTGTCAGACTATTAAAACCATTCCCTTCACCCTCCTCAACCCAACATAAGCTCACCTTGAACTTCATTTTGTATTGAAGGTACACCCTAAACTTCTTAGGGCAGCCCTGAGAAGTCAGGCTCAGACCAAACTGAGCCTTGAGTTCTTGAACTGCTAGAAAATTGGGTTAGTTTTATCTGGACCCTAATTCCAAATTAAACCAAAGGAGATTTTATACTTAAGGTCAATGGTGGGGATCCTTAGGGAAGAGACAGTGCGGTAAGCTCATATTACCCAGTTCCTTGAGATAGTGGCAAGATTAAGGATTTGCAAGCAAAGGCTTTATAAACAGTTATTACTGCTGAAGCATGTCAGGCATTTTAAAGTTAGAGTAGTGGCAGGTTGGAGTGACAAAGAATGACCCTGACTGACTGTGGTGTTCACATTCCACTTAGCTTCAGGGTTTAAGAGGGCCTTCCCTGATAGCTCAGTTGGTAAAGAATCTGCCTGCAATGCAGGAGACCCCAGTTCAATTCCTGGGTTGGGAAGATCCCCAGGAGAAGGGATAGGCTACCCACTCCAGTATTCCTGGGCTTCCCTTATGGCTCAGCTGGTAAAGAATCCGCCTGCAATGCAGGAGACTTGGATTTGATCCCTGGATTGGGAAGACCACCTGGAGAAGGAAAAGGGTATGCACTCCAGTATTCTGGCCTGGAGAATTCCATGGACTGTATAGTTTGTGGGGTCGCAAAGAGTCGGACATGACTGAGTGACTTTCTCTTCACTCAGGGTTTAAGATTTGTCTATATATCTCTCAGGTTTCCTTGGTGGCTTAGATGGTAAAGAATCTGCCTGCTGCCTGCAATTCTGATAGGTTTGATTCCTGGGTCAGGAAGGGAAGGGCAACTCACTCCAATATTCTTGCCTGGAGAATCCCATGGACAGGAGAGTTTGGTGGGCTACAGTCCATGGGGTTGCCAGAGCTGGACATGACTGAGTGACTAACACACACACAAATACCCCTCCCCAGCTATCTTCCCTCCTCCTCCCACCTGACCCTAACCTCAGCACACGTGGGAAACCCCTCCTGTTCTTGTTCCAAGGAGGCTGAGTACAGCTTGCCTACCTAGTGTTTCCCTGGATTTCCCTACATGAACACACTGTTCATGAAGACCCAGGATACTGCCATCCCGCCAGGCTTGCATTGTTGTTCTTCTGATGTAATGTTCCCTCTCCCTGCCCATAAACAGACAAGACTAAGCCTCACTGCACCCTAAGGTCAGTCTGAAATAAGGCATGATCCTTTGCACATTTTAAGTTAAATTATTCCCCCTTGGAAACTCCAAGTTAAGCCCCGACCACTTCCTAATCTCCCACCTAGCGATTTCGTAATTCATTCAACAAATAGCCTACTGAATGCCTAATATATGTTAGGCTCAGAGCTAAGCAATGCAGATAGAAAGGTAAGCAAAAAAAAATAAAAGAGAGAGACCAGGTCCTTGTCTTCACTGAGCTTGCAGACTAGTGAGTTTTAATGATCTAAGTGTTTACTGAAGGTAGAAACATGAAGGAGACAGAGCAGTAGGCAGGAAGCGTGTTCCGCACTGGCTCAGGCTAGCTCCCTACTTCTGCCCCTCTTGGTCTAGTTCCCTTTGTGTGGTGGTGGTAGTTTAGTCGCTAAGTTGTGTCTGACTTTTGTGACCCCATGGACTGTAGCCCATCAGGCTGTCCATGGGGTTTCCCAGGCAAGAATACTGGAGTGGCTTGCCATTTCCTTCTCCATTCCTTTGTGTAGGGGCAGCTTTTTTTTCTCACCTCTGGAATTGTTCTGGACCATTTCATCACTTATAATCCAGGACAAACTCCAAGGACCCAGAGAGAGAATATTTTTCTACAAACTCCTTTAAATCTACTTTCTTAAATCCCCGTTTCTTGCCAGGATTAACCTCTGTCCAGGAAACTTAGAAAACGTAGAATTTCAAGATAGGTGATCAAAACTTTGCAAGTTAGAATAAAAGAAAAGCATGTGGAGGCAAGTCTCAGCCTTTTGTAAGAAAGAATTTTCTAACAATTTTTCATCTTCAAAATGAAAAGAGTCACACTGTGATGCTGTCCTTGGAAACGTAAACAGGTAGGATGACTATTCTGTCAAGGCTGTGAAAACTCCTGTTTAATTGCTAAAAATTTCTTTGAACAATAAAAGTGGGAATATTGAAGGCGCTGTAATATCTGGAAAGGAGAGGAATATCAGGTCAGAGGTGTTTTCCATTCATAGCTTATATGTAAGATGTTGTGTTGTTGTTATTTAGTCACTAGGTTGTGTGACTAGTGACTCTTTTGCGACCCCATGGACTGTAGCCCACCAGGCTCCTCTGCTCATGGGATTCTCCAGGCAAGAATACTGGAGTGGTTTGCCATTTCCTTCTCCAGGGGATCTTCCTGACCCAGGGTTCAAACCCAGGTCTCCTGCATTGCAGGCAGATTCTTTACACTGAGCCACCAAGGAAGCCCGTATATAGGATGGGTGTAGATAGAAGTGTAGGCATCAGGATTACCGTATGTGTCAGTGGGTAGGGTCCTGGCCCTAGACTATGGGAGCAGTGATGAACCCATCTATCACAGGTCCTACATTCTCAATAGAGACTTGAGCAGAATCTTTATGGAGAGCATTTTTTTTTTTTTTATAACTGCAGCTTCCAAAGTGTTGATATCTTCTGGGGGATCTGAAGACATCTAGGATTGTTTGAGTCATCTCTTAGGCCATTCTCAGGGGATGGTCCTGGCTATGGTGCCAGTTACAGAGTCTGACACACCAAATTGACGTACTGCTTAGGTCTAGATCCTCTTGACAGCCACCGCCACTACCAGCAGCATAATGCTGGGTAACAAACAACTGTGAAACCCTAGTGACCTAAGACAACAAAATTTGCTTGCACTTTACACTACATGCTCACTACAGATTGGCTGAAGTTTTGCTTAAGTCTCCTCCTCTGGAATCCATGCTGATGAAATTTGTTGTTCCTTGTTCAGTCGCTCAGTCACGTCCAGCTGTTTGAGACCCCGTGGGTGGCAGCCTGCCAGGCTTCCCTGTCCTTCACTGTCTCCCGGAGTTTGCTCAAACTCATGTCCATTGAGTCGATGATGCCATCCAACTTTAGCATAGTCAATGAAGCAGAAATAAATGTTTTCCTGGAATTCCCTTCCTTTTTCTATGCTGATGGAATAGCCCCCATCTAAAACTTTGCCAGCTTCCCATGGTTGAAGGAATAAGAGAATATAAACATTGTTTACCAGCTCATAAAATTTCCTATTGAAATTGGATGTTTGGTTTCTGAGTTGTGATTAAGATGGTATTTTGACCATATTAAATTTGAGATCCCAGAAAACCTGGGCCCAGCCTCCTAGCAATTTTCTTTACCAGATCCTAAAAAAAAAAGTATGTGAAGAAAATAATAAGAATCCAAAACAGAAACAGACTTGCAGACACAGAAAACAAGTCTGTGGTGAGTGAAGGGGAGGAGGGGGTGGGGCAGGGATAAATTAGGAGTCTGGGATTAGCACATATAAACTACTTTTCATAAACTAGATAAACAATAAGATCTCACTGAATAGCAAGGGCTTCCCAGGTGGTGCTATTGGTAAAGAACCCGCTCGCCAATGCAGGAGACATAAGAGATGCAGGTTCAGTCCCTGGGTCGGGAAGATCCCCTGGAGGAGGCCAGGGCAACACACTCCAGTATTTTTACTTGGAGGTTCCCATGGACAGGAAGCCTGGCAGGCTACAGTCCATAGGGTCGCAAAGAGTCAGACATGACTGAAGTGACTTAGCACGCACGCACACATACTGCACAGGAAACTATATTCAATATCCTGTAATAAAACTAATGGGAAAGAATTTTTAAAAATTATAAGAAAATACACTGTCTTTCCATGGATGTGTGTGTGTATCCCCAGTGAAGAATTTCAGTGAGCTAGGAAGGACACCACCAGGAACTCTACATAAGCTGGGAATCTGAGGGCTATTAAAGGGGTTAATTACCTGTTCTGCTTGCTTCTACTCCACAGCCTGGATCAGAATCTTATTCTTGTAACTGCATGTATGCCAACAAGAGGCTAAAGTGAGCACAAGATAGAGGGGAAGGAACTAGAGAGTGTTGGTCTCAAAATCCAGTGGAGAGCTGGTCTAGGATGCATGTCCATCACCAAGCCTGGTGGGGAAAGAAGCTGGAGAACCCCGAGAGAGAAACAGCGTGAGCCTGCCAGTGGAGATCACAGAGGGTGTTGGGGTGGGTGGGTGGCGGGCTGTCTCAGGAAGGATGGGCTGAGACCATACCTTCAACTCTTGGGTGCTGAGGGAGAGAGGGAGAAGGGACCACATCACATGGTACATGTTCCCTTTTCAACCATTTAAACGTCTCCAGTCAAACAGCATAGCCCAAAATGCCATCTTCATAAATCCATAGCAACCATCACAGGTCAGTACTAAAGAGGAAATCATGAGCAGATGGGGTTTCCTAACCATGGTTTCCCTCTGGGCAGGGTTGGAGTTGAAGTGGGAGAAACAGCAGGGCTTTAATATGGTATTCTTTCCCCTCGACCTTGTTATCTGACAAGAGTGGCCCTAAATTGAAGCATGTAGATGCATATAGATTAGTTAACAGTCTGTTTTTATTTCTTGGTAAGAAGGTGTGTCACTTTAATGCTTAGACTTTAAAAAGCTTTTTGTAGGTTGTTGGTTATGCTGACTCCTTACAATTTTATTCTGTATTTTTCAAGCATGTACCCAGTCCATTCTAAAGGAGATCAGTCCTGGGTGTTCTTTGGAAGGAATGATGCTAAAGCTGAAACTCCAGTACTTTGGCCACCTCATGTGAAGAGTTGAACCATTGGAAAAGACTCTGATGCTGGGAGGGATTGGGGGCAGGAGGAGAAGGGGATGACCGAGGATGAGATGGCCGGATGGCATCACCAACTCGATGGACATGAGTTTGAGTGAACTCTGGGAGCTGATGATGGACAGGGAGGCCTGGTGCGCAAAGAGTCGAACATGACTGAGCGACTGAACTGAACTGAACTGAGCTGACAAGTATTTTTAGTTTTTCTTAAAGGTGAAAAGTAGTCTATTTTTTACCTTACACATAGTGTGTGGTTAGGGACTGTGACTAGGTGTGAATGTCCTCTCCAGCTTCTAATTTGGTTCTCTAGCTACTTTCTTTCCAGCCAGGATTCTTAACAGCAAGGAGAAAAAGTAATGTAGTCTCAGTAAATAAGATATTTTAATTTTTTGCACACAGTGATTTGTTAAAGCAGGCAACTCTTGTTTTTTCTTTCTTTATTTTTTTAATTGGAGGAAAATTGCTTTACAATGTTGTGTTGGTTCCTGCAGTCATAATTATATATATATTTCCTCTCTCTTGAGCCTCCCTCCCTCCTCTATTCCACCCCTCTAGGTCGTCACAGAGTGCCAGGGTGGGCCCCCCGAGTTATATAGCAACTTCCCATTAGCTATCTGTTTTACACATGATAGTGTATATATGTTAATGCTACTTTCTCGATTCTTCCCATCCTTCCCTTCCCTTGCTGAGTCCATAAGTCCATTCTCTATGTCTGTGTATCCATTCCTTCCCTGCAAATAGATTCATCAGTGCTATTTTTCTAGATTCCATATATATGCGTTCATATGCGATATTTATTTTTCTCTTTCTGACTTACTTCACTCTGTATAATAGGTTCTGCTGCTGCTGCTGCTAAGTCACGTCAGTCGTGTCCAACTCTGTGCGACCCCATAGATGGCAGCCCACCAGGCTCCGCCATCCCTGGGATTCTCCAGCAAGAGTACTGGAGTGGGTTGCCATTGCCTTTTCCAGTATAATAGGTTCTAGGTTCACCCAACTCAGTAGAACTAACTCTAATTCGTTCCCTTTTTGTGGTTTCATTGTATATATGTACTACATCTTCTTTATCCGTTCATCTATCAGTGGACATATAGGTTGCTTCCATGTCCTGGCTATTGTAAATAGCACACTTCCTGTTTTTTCTTAGCAACAGATAAGTTTCATTTAGACTTTCAGATATGAAATTGACCATGAAGTCATAGTATGTGAGCTTATTTCTGAGGGTAAAAGTAGTCAGAATACGTTAGCAGATTCTGAGAAGTGAAGTTGCTCAGTGGTGTATGATTCTTTGCAATCCCATGGACTGTAGCCTACCAGGCTCCTCCGTCCATGGCATTTTCCAGGCAAGAGTCCTGGAGGGGGTTGCCATTTCCTTCTCCAGGGGATCTTCCCAACCCGGGGATCAAACCCAGGTCTCCCGCATTGCAGGCAGATGCTTTACCCTCTGAGCCATGAGGGAAGGCCCCTAGCAGTTTCCAGGCATGTAAATTACCCTGATGGTAGGTGCTGAGAAAGGCTGATGAGGGCTGATTATTTCATAATCATACCAAAAAAGAAGTGCTCAATATTACAGCCAAAATCTAAATCCATATTTCTGGTTAATAACTAATATATTTAAAAAAATTCACCTGTGTTATATTTGGACAGGGCTTCCAAGGTGGCACTAGTAATAAAGAATCTGCCTGCCAGTGCAGGAGACATAAGAGATGCAGGTTCGATACCTGGGTTGGGAACATCCCCTGGAGAAGGAAATCGCAACTCACTCCAGTATTCTTGTCTGGAAAATTCCACGGACAGAGGAAGTAGCCTGGTGGGCTACAGTCCATGGGGTTGCAAAGAGTCAGACTCGACTGAACTACTAACACTTTCACTCTTTGTATATCCAAAATTACTATGGGAGTCAACTTTCTCAAGATGACTTGACTTTTACGCAGTTTAGACACACTGTAAAATCATATGTTTTGTTTCTTGGTTCAGGATTTCTGTTACTTCTAAGATGAAGGAGTGTGATAACTGCAGTTTAAAAAGGAATGTTGTCTATGAGGGGTGTCAAAATTAAGTTCCCATCTGTTCAGTTGATCTTAACTTCTTACACTGGATCAACATATTTCTGAAAAACAAATAAGCAGGTTAAAAAAAAAAAGAAAAACAAAACCTATCTTTATAACCTCTACATATTATAAGGAGTTGCTCAAGAATCCTCATCTCTCTTGTATTTCTTTCTCCCCATTCATTGTTCCCAGACTGTAGCTGGGCTCCCTTTGCCTGATCCTGGATTTGAGGATTTGACATCACTTTGAAATTTCAGTTCAGTTCAGTTCAGTTCAGTTCAGTCGCTCAGTCGTGTCTGACTCTTTGCAACCCCATGAATCGCAGCACGCCTCAGCGTTTCTCATGATGTACTCTGCATAGAAGTTAAATGAGCAGGGTGACAATATACAGCCTTGACGTACTCCTTTTCCAATTTGAAATTTGCTTCTGGCTTTTTCAGATCTGATAACCTTCAAGACAGCCTTCCTGCCATTTTGGGCCTTAGCACCCCTCACCGTGTCTCAGCTCTTCTCATCTTTGTGGTCATAGGGTCTCCCTCCTAATTGCAGGAGTAGACCTTGGTGGCCCTGAGCCAGAGCTGCTGGGAGACCTTCTCCCAGAACATGGACCTTTGGTCCCCCCGGCCTGGCACTAAGCAGCAGTGTCTGGGCTGGTAACCCTGATGGGCAGTCAGATTCTTAGAGTCTCCAGAACTGGGGTGGAGTCAGTGGATGTGAAAAAGCTCCATGAATGAATGAATGAAAGAAAGTCACTCAGTTGTGTCTGACTCTTTGCGACCCCATGGACTGCAGCCCGCCAGACTCCTCTGACCATGGAATTCTCCTGGCAGGAATACTGGAGTGGGTTGCCATTCCCTCCTCCAGCGGATCTTCCCAACCCAGGGATCAAACCTGGGTCTCCTGCATTGCAGGCAGATTCTTTACCATCTGAGCCACTTGTCTGACTCTTTGCGACCCCATGGACTGCAGCCCGCCAGACTCCTCTGACCATGGAATTCTCCTGGCAGGAATACTGGAGTGGGTTGCCATTCCCTCCTCCAGCGGATCTTCCCAACCCAGGGATCAAACCTGGGTCTCCTGCATTGCAGGCAGATTCTTTACCATCTGAGCCACTAGGGACGCAGAAAAGAAGCTTCCTGAGGGACACAGAAGGTCTCTTCCTGAGCAGGTGCTTAGCGGTCATCAGTCAGGTGGGCGCCTCTGACTGGCAGGGTTGCGTGCTCCTCACTCTGGCTGTGTGCTGTCTCAGCTGCCCTGAGTTGCTGTTAGTGTGTAAAGTACACTTTGTCATGCACCTCTATTTTCTTGTTTTGTTTCTTTTTGCAAATTTTAAAAAGTTTTGTTTATTTGAGTTTTGGCTGAGCTGGGTCTTCGTTGCTGTGTGGGCTTTCCCTAGTTGTGGAGCTGGGGCTGCTTTCCCTTGTGGTGCGCAGGCTTCTCATTGTGGTGGCTTCTCCTGTTGCGGAGCACAGGGTCTAGGGGCAGGAGCTTCAGTAGTTGCAGCTCCTGGGCTCTAGAGCACAAGCTCATTAGTTGTGGCACCAGCTTGGTTGCCCCATGGCTTGTGAGATCTTTCTGGAGCAGGGATTGAACCCATATCCCCTGCACTGGCTGGTGGATTCATAAACACTGAACCCCCAGGAAAGTTCATGCACTTATATGTGAGGAACTTGTGTCCATTCACATCAACCACAGCTCGGTCACCCTTGTGACAGTACTGTACACAGTTCCCGTCCCTGGTTCACACAGCTCAGCTCATGCCTGGGAGGTCCCTCAAGACCCTGAGTGGGAGCCAAGAATGCAGGCATTCAAAGGGACAGGCCTACTCCGGGCCACTGAACTTTCTCTCTCTATAAAAACAAACAAATACCTAGTGGTTTTGGGAATTTACCTAGACAATGAGCTTTTTAAAGTCAAGGACTCATCTTACTCATGTTCTCCCTCCACTCCTTCCAACGCCTAGCACAATACCTGGTCCAATACCACCTGCCTAGCAGCGGTACTGGAATTTTAGGAGCTAAATTAGTGACACTTGCTTTCCTTCTTAAGTTGGGAACCAATCGAGAAATAGAATCAGATAGCTGGAAATCAACCGTCTGCTGGTAGCTCATAAACTGCCTTTGTTCAGATTAGAAAAAGGCATTTTTTTTCTTCTTTTGGACAAGTGAAGTAGAAGAAAACTTCCACTGCAGGAAGATGATGTGAAGATAGACTGACTCTCTGGGTGGATAAGTTAGAAGAAAGTTGTGGGGAGCTGGCTTGGTGTGCAGGAGTTGGGCTGGATTTAGTCCTTGCTTGTCCCCAGGGCCAGTACCTTTGTGCAGGTGCCTCTGGAGATCAAAGCAGAAGGATGTTATTTATATATATATATATATATATTTTTTTTTTTTTAAATAATAAAAGTTGAACTAGAGCATATTGCATAGATATACCACTCCAATGGACTTTCTAATAATCTATCGTTGGGAATTCCCTGGGGGCCCTGTGGTTAGGACTCCACACTTTCATTGCCCAGTGCCCAGTTCAATCTCTGGTTGGGAAACTATGGTCTTGCAAGCAGAAACTAAGGTCTGTTACCTCACCATCAACCAATCATAGAATTGAGTACAAGCTGATGATGCACCCTGTGACCCTCTCCCTCACATCATCTTTAAAAGCCTGCCTTGGAAGTCATCGAGGAGTTTGGGCCTTTGAACATGGGCTGCCCGTTCTCCTTGCAGTAGACACTGTAGTTTAGATTGGCTTTGCTGTGTCAAAGCAGGCCCAAGTATGGTTTGGTAACACTTTCTCCCAAAGTCAGCTATCGTATACTTCCTTTTTCTGTCTTGGATGGAGTGAGTGAGCAGGTGGGAAAGAAGCCATGGAAATTATTGTTGCAGAAGTTCTTACCCTTGAAATCATGAGACCAGAAGAAAGGAGGTTCTCAGTGACTTAGTAGTTAATGTTTCCCGAATGAGCGAATACGTTTTAAGAAGAGGCAGATATGAAATTTACTGTATAAATATAGTTAAGAATGAACAATGGTAGAACAGTTAGGTGGCAAGTTTGGAGGTCTAAATGAATGTTTTGTGACTTGCTGATGAGTCAGGAATATGTAAACCATACTTGACTTTTTATCTGGAGGGCTTTGTTAACCTTTGACATTGGAGGTGGGGAGATTGATTACTGATAGAGGAACAGAAAAATGGTCTTTTGAAGGGCTTAATTGTTCAGAGAGTGAGTTGGAAAGTACTCCAGATATATCCATTTTAGTGGAGAAAGATTAATCAGCTCATTTGGAAACCATTCAAATCTGACTAGAGAGAGGAGAGATAAGGAATGAGAGCAATGATTTCTTAACTTGGGAACATTTGAACAGACTTTATCTCTAGTGGATAAAATGAGACTTAACTTTTATTCCTTGGAAGGGGAAAAAAAAGAGGTAGGCCTATGAATTCTCAAGTTGCTGCTTGAGAGGGAGATGCCTGACGGAAGAAGTGCGAAGGCTTATGGTGTCCCTTTTGTAAGTACTCTGTATGTTATCTTATTTTTTATCCTCAAATTACATTAATTAGGGTTAATTCATATTATAAGTTATTGGACTCATATTAGTTTGTCAACTTAGTTGTTTTTCAGTCTCCTGGTTGTGTCCGACTCTGTGACCCCACGGGCTGCAGCACGCCGGTCTTCCCTGTCCTTCACCATCTCATGGAATTTGCTCAAACTCATGTCTGTTGAGTTGATGATAGCATCCAACTGTCTCATCCTCTGTCTCCCCCTTCTCTTCCTGCCCTCAATCTTTCCCAGCATTAAGTCTTTTCCCAGCATCAGGGTCTTTTCCCCATAGTGGTCTTTTCAGCTTAGTGTCAGCTACAAATTGGCATTTGCCATCTGCCTGTGCTGCTGCAGCAGTTGACCTTCGACATGCCCTGAGCGAGTTCAGGGTGGAGAGTGAGGCATTCTGTGCTTCAGGGAATCTGGTGTATTGACCTTCTCCCATTGCCTCTTTGGAGCAGTCTTTCAGAGCTATCTGAGGTGCTGTCTCCTGGGCTGCAGTCCTCATTTTGCCCTCAAATAAATCTTAACTTGTAACTCTCATGTTGTGCATCTTTTTAGTCAACAGTGCTGCTAAGTCACTTCAGTCGTGTCCGACTCTGTGCGACCCCATAGACGGCAGCCCACCAGGCTCCCCTGTCTCTGGGTTTCTCCAGGCAAGAACACTGGAGTGGGTTGCCATTTCCTTCTCCAAAGCATGAAAGTGAAAAGTGAAAGTGAAGTCACTCAGTTGTGTCTGACTTTTCGAGACCCCCATAGACTGAAGCTTACCAGGCTCCTCCATCCATGGGATTTTCCAGGCAAGAGTACTGGAGTGGGGTGCCATTGCCTTCTCCATTTAGTCAACATTAGTCAAGGATTTTGAGGTCCTAAAACCTATGAAACAAATGAAATTTGATGGTGGAAGAAAAGATCAGCTTTTGGGTAACCAGGAGGCTGGGTGATAGCAATACCTTCTTGGAGGTATTTGAGACTAAATTAGTAATCTATTGCCCATGAACAACTACTCCAAGATTTAGCGGCTTGAAACAATAGTCACTAGTTAGCTTATAGTTAGGGTATGGCATAGCTTTGTTTTCCTGCTGGTCTTAGCTGGGTTTACTCATGAGTCTCTGCTCACCTGCTAGATAAGTTAGTGAGTCAGCTGGAGAATAGGTTGGTCTCAGATGGCCTCCTTCACATGTCCAGTAGTTGGCTGGCTGTTAGCTAGGGTATCTCTGTGTCCTCCTCCGCTGGCCTCTTATCCTCTAGCACATTACAACCAGCCTGTAGAGAGACAGTTTTGGGTTTTTAGATGCAACAAGGGAGCCAGCACCAGCACTTTTAAGCCTCTGCTATACCTCTTGTTTGCTTATGTCCCACTTGGGAGCTCATGTGGCCAAATGATTCAAAGAGTGGAGAAATCAAATCTCTCTCTTATAGGAGGCTCCACATTGCCACTGGGTAGGGAGGGGTTTGATGCAGTTTTTACCATCTGCTACAGGATTTTAGGTTGCTGTGAAGGCTGCAGGTTTGAAGAAAGAGAGGGCTGTGAAGAAGGGAAGGGTAAAGATGATCTTTGTCTGCTACTGCTAAGTCACTTCAGTCGTGTCCGACTCTGTGCGACCCCACAGACAGCAGCCCACCAGGCTCCCCCATCCCTGGGATTCTCCAGGCAAGAACATTGGAGTGGGTTGCCATTTCCTTCTCCAGTGCATGAAAGTGAAAAGTGGAAGTGAAGTCGCTCAGTCGTGTCCGACCCTCAGCGACCCCATGGACTGAAGCCTTCCAGGCTCCTCCGTCCATGGGATTTTCCAGGCAAGAGTACTGGAGTGGGGTATCATTGCCTTCTCCGAAATCTTTTCTTGGGATTGCACCTAGCTTGGGGCAAGCACCATTGTGTAGTAAAGGAAAATCTGGCAGATGTGGAAGCTAAAGTTCATACCAGAAATTATTGGAAAGGGGAAAACTATTAGAGTAAAGAGGTTTGGTTGGGAAAAGGGAAAATTATTAGAGGAAAGGAGTTTGGTTGATTTGAGGATACATATTGCAAAAATTGTGGTCGTTGTTTAGTCACTCAATTGTATCTGACTGTTTGCAACCCCCTGAACAATAGCCCGTGAGGCTTCTCTGTCCATGGAATTTTCCAGGCAAGGATACTAGAGGAGGTTACCATTTCCTACTCCAGGGGATTTTCCTGACCCAGGGATTGAACCCACATTTCTTGAATTTCCTATATTCACAGGCAGATTCTCTAATATTGAGCCACCAGTTCAGTTCAGTTCAGTTGCTCAGTTGTGTCAGACTCTTTGCAACCCCATGGACTGCAACATGCCAGCCCTCCCTGTCCATTACCAACTCCTGGAGTTTACTCAAACTCATGTCCATTGAGTTGGTGATGCCATCCAACCATCTCATCCTCTGTTGTCCCCTTCTCCTCCCACCTTCAATCTTTCCCAGCATCAGGGTCTTTTCCAATGAGTCAGTTCTTCACATCAGGTGGCCAAAGTGTTGGAGTTTCACCTTCAGCATCAGTCCTTCCAATGAATATTCAGGATTGATTTCCTTTAGGATGGATTGGTTGCATCTCCTTGCAGTCCAAGGGACTCTCAAGAGTCTTCTCCAACACCACAGTTCAAAAACATCAATTCTTTGGCGCTCAGCTTTCTTCACAGTCCAACTCTCACATCCATACATGACCACAGGAAAAACCATAGCCTTGACTAGACGGACCTTTGTTGGCAAAGTAATGTCTCTGCTTTTGAATATGCTATCTAGGTTGGTTATAACTTTACTTCTAAGGAGTAAGCGTCTTTTAATTTCATGGCTGCAGTCACCATCTGCAGTGATTTTGGAGCCCCCCCAAAATAAAGTCAGCCACTGTTTCCACTGTTTCCCCATCTATTTGCCATGAAGTAATGGGACCGGATGCCATGATCTTCATTTTCTGAATGTTGAGCTTTAAGCCAATTTTTTCACTCTCCTCTTTTACTTTCATCAAGAGGCTCTTTAGTTCTTCTCCACTTTCTACCATAAGGGTGGTGTCATCTGCATATCTGAGGTTATTGATATTTCTCCCAGCAATCTTGATTCCAGCTTGTGTTTCTTCCAGTCCAGCGTTTCTCATGATATACTCTGCACAAAAGTTAAATAAGCAGGGTGACAATATACAGCCTTGACGTACTCCTTTTCCTATTTGGACCCAGTCTGTTGTTCATTCCCTATTGCTCAGTCCAGAAATCTAGATCTGGTATTACCCTCCCTTTATCTGGATAGGAAAACTGGGTTATAGGATGTTACCCAACTCATAAAATTGTATGTAAGAAGCTTGAAAAAAAAATCATACTTGTTAAACCTGAACCTGACATTGATGAAAAAGTATCTTTTCCTTTATTGCTGTGGAAACCTGAGGTAAGGGTAGACATCTTACCACAGTTTCTTTATTATCAGCTGTGTCTGGAAATAAAAGGCCAGTATCACCGAACTGTGCCTGCTGGAGCCTTATGAGACAATTAATGATCTAAGCAGAACATCATTTCAGAAATGGGAGGAGGTGGGGATTGGTGTGAGGAAGCTGCTTTCTTCCCTTTAGTGAGCTCATCTGTCAAGGGACTAAATTAAGAAAGGGAGTAGAGCCAAGGAAAGGACTTGGCTCATTTTCTTCTCATCTGGGTCTTATCTTCTCCAGCTAGCCTCAAATCTTGAGGCCTCTTGAAGTCCCAACTTTGTCTTAGTAAATTGAGGTTGTTATGATTTGTGGCTTAGACTATTCAGGAATCTATCTTAAAATCAAGGCTTGGACTTTACAACATCCCAACTCCTCTACATCTTGTCTTTGTGTTTATTCACCTGATATTTTCTTTAAAAACTTTTTTCTTTTGTGTTGGGATATAGCCGATTAACAATGTTGTGATGGTTTCAGGTGAACAGCAAAGAGACTTAGTCATACACATACATGTATGATTTTTTCTAATTGATACCTTTTTTTTAGAGAAGTTCGGCTCACAGAAAAATTGAGGGGACAGTGTGGAGATTTTCCATATACCACCTGCCCTCACTCATGCAACGACTCCCCCAGTTTCAACATCCCCTGCCAGAATATACATTTGTTTAAAAAAAAAAAAAATTTTGTTATTTTGAAACAATTTTAAACATAGAAAGGTTGAAAGAATAATAGAGGTACCTATGTACCCTTTATACAGATTTAAAATTTTTAATATTTTGCCACATTTGCTTTTTTTTGTATTCTCTCTCCACCCTCCCCCCATGAATATATATAAAATCATTTGAGCGTATATTACAGTATGATTCCCTTTGACCTCTTAATACTTTATTATGTGTTTCCTGATAAAAATGATATGTTTTTTAACATTATCATAGTATGGTTGTCAAGTTTAGGATAACATTGACACAATACTTTTTCCTCCATCTATAGTTCATAATCCAATTTGTCTATTATCCCAGTAATGTCTTTTTTCTCTCTAACACAGGATCCAATTCAGGTTCCTGTATTGCAAATGGTAGTCCTATCTCTGTTGTGTCCAGATCGATTTCTTCAGCTTTTTAAGAAAGTTCTTTAATAACAAATGATTGATATTTTCAAAGGATACAGGATAGGGTGTTCATCACTTTGGGTCTGTCTGGTGTTTCCTGATGATTAGACTTAGATCATGTGTGCCTACCCATCCACAACATCAGTGTATTTTCCCTTTCAGAGTACCACATCATCCGTTCGCCCTTACTGGTGATGCTAATTTGGTCACCTAACCAAGATGTTCTGGTTTCTCCATGTATGGTTATTATAATAATTTTTTTCTTTCAATGCTAAGTCATCTGTGGGGAGACACTCTGGGACTATGCACGTATGCTTCTCCTCATTGAGCTCTTCTCACTGGGAGGCAGTGAATGAGTCTTTATTATGATAGTTTCAGGGTGTTTTTTCCCTATCTCATTACATAATTTTATCCTTCTTTTCCCACAGTTGTGTTTTGTTGAAAGATTTACTTTTGTTTCAGGTTTGGAGGATTAATTAACAGAAGAAACTACTTGTTACACATAAACAGTCTCAATCTTTAATAGAGTATTTAACTTAATTTTAATATACAGTCATTACAAGAAAAGAAATAGAAGCAATAGAGAGAAGTAACCAAGTATACATCACCAAATTGGGCCGATACCTATGGGCTAATTTGGTGGCTCAGCTGGTAAAGAATCCCCCTGCAATGCAGAAGACCTGGGTTTGATCCCTGGGAAGATCCCCTGGAGAAGGAAATGGCTTTTACCCACTTCAGTATTCTGGCCTGAAGAATTCCATGAACTGTATAGTTCATGGGGTTGCAAAGAGTCGGACACGACTGAGCAAATTTCACTTTCATTAATCCAGACTTGAAAAGTGCTGGAAAGTACCAAATGACAGCAATCTGGAGTTCTAGCTGGGAAAGCGTCCTGGCAGTGTATCCACTCCATGGGTGAGATTTCAAATTGCATCTTTGGGGGTTCCCGCTTATAAGTCCATGCCACAAACTGATACTGTTAACAGTTTGCTTGCAAAAATGCAGCTCCAGTTTTTAACTTTTACAAAGCTGTTTGTTTCACCTCTTGAGTCATAAGATTCCTTCGACCGTGAGGGATTGGCTAGGTCTCCAGGGGCTGAAGAAATTTCAACATTCATTTGCTTTCTTATCCAAAGTGCTATTTGACTTGCTGGAAATGACTGATGTGCTAGCAGGCAGGTATGTAGTCTAGGTAGGTCCAGGCGAGGTCAGAAGTCAGTCAGAGCCCTGCTCCCCTGAAGTCTAAACAAGGCTATCTTCATTTTAATTTCCCTAACAAGTTGAAACTTGGCTCCCCAAATTATCATCAAATTATTTATTTTCTCAATCTTATACTACACACAAAATAGTGTCAGAATAACTACACCAATATCATGATGACAAACCCAGCAGAAAGAGCTCATGATTTTCTTGTAGCTCTTTTATTCTCTAGATTGTGGGTGTAATGTCAAAATACTGTGCTCAAAAGTTACTTGGATTGATTCTCTTTCCTCCCCTTCTATGTGGTATTTATCCTTTGATCCCCTGGATTGGGAAGATCCTCTGGAAGAGGGCATGGCAACCCACTCCAGTATTTTTCCTGGAGAATCCCACGGACAGAGGAGCCTGGTGGGCTACAGTCCATAGGATCACAAAGAGTCAGACATGACTGAAGTGACTTAGCATGCACGTACTCAATATAGTTATTAAACTACAGTGTATTAATTTGTTTTTGTGTCTATTAAGTTTTAGTCCCCCCTCCCCCCACTTTCACTGCATTCTTTCAAACTTAAAATCTGTAGCTTACCTTTTTAGCCTCCCAGGAATGCATAATAGAGTACCATAGACTGGGTGGCTTGAAAACAGAAATTAATTTTCTCACAATTCTGGAAGATGGGAGTCCAAGACAAAGGTGCTGGTCGGATTGGTTTCTCCTCCTAGTTTGCAGAAGGCCACCTTCTCCCTGTGTGCTTGCATGACATTTCCTCTGTACTTAACCCTGCCCGCCCCCCGCCCGGTGTATCTTCCTCGTATAAGGACGCTGGTTCTATTGGATTCTCATCCTTTGACCTCATTTAAGCTTGGTTACATCCTAAAAGTCCCATCTCTAAGTGATATTGAGTTTCAGGACTTCATATGAGAATTTTGAAGGGTACACAATTCAGTCTATAATGCCCACAGCCTTTGGCTCTCTTGTGAAACTCTTGATAACTGTTTTTGAACTCATTGAAGCTGCTGACCCTTTTTGATTCAGTTCCCTTCTTGTCCACCTGTTTATATGCTTCCTTATTTATTATTTTTACAAATTCATCCAATCATTCATTTTTGAGTAATTTACTCATTCAAAAAACTATTTCTTGAACACCTACTAGGCATAGGCTCTTTGCTAGACATAGGAGATATAATGGTGAGGAGGAAAGCAGAGAAAAGATAAATTCCAAGAGTTTACAGTCAACTGGGGGAGTCTGACATTGATCAAAGAGTAATCCAAATAATAATTGCATTTTTAATTACTTAAACATGTAAGATGACAATGCAACTGTGCTCCAAAGAATTGTATAAGAAAGTGTGAAAGTGTTAGTCACTCAGTTGTGTCTGACTCTTTGTGACCCCATGGATTGCAGCCCAACAGGCTTTTCTGTCCATGGGATTTCCCAGGCAAGAATACTGGAGCAGGTTGCCATTTCCTTCTCCAGGGGATCTTTCTGACCCAGGGATCGAACCCAGGTCTCCCGCTTTGTAGGCACATTCTTTACCATCTGAGCCACCAGGGAAGACCATAAGAAAGTATAAGAGGAAGGAACTGACATATTTGGTGTAATCAGGGAAGGCATCTCCAGTAAAATGATATCTATGCTGCATCTACTGGAAGGCCAAGAGTTCACTAGAGAAAGAGAAATAAAGGAGAAGAGGAGGTGGTCTAATAGAGAACTGATGGTTCCAGCAAAGGAACAGAATACCCTAAGGACTATCATTTTAATAATCTGCACCAACACTGTCAAATTCTTTGCCAATAGTAGTATTAGTACTCCAGCAGAGTATTAGTTCAACCGTCTATAGAATAATGCTGCTGTAAGGCATACCTCTATGTGGATTAGTTCCACTGCAGATTCATTACCTGCAGTAATAGTAGCCTTTACTACGATAGTTTGCTGATGTTTCTGTGTTTCTGGGCAATTCTCTTTCTCTTGAACGTGAACATGAAAGTCGCTCGGTCGTGTCTGACTCTTTGTGACCCTATGGACTATAATGGAATTCTCCATGGAATTCTCCAGGCCAGAATACTGGAGCGGGTAGCCTTTCCCTTCTCCAGGGGATCTTCTCAACTCAGGGATTGAACCCAGGCCTCCTGCGTTGCAGGCGAATTCTTTACCACCTTAGCCACAAGGGAAGCCCAAGAATACTGGAGTGTGTAGCCTATCCCTTCTCCAGTGGATCTTCCTGACCCAGGAATCAAACTGGGGTCTCCTGCGTTGTAAGCGGATTCTTTACCAACTGAGCTATCTATCATTGCTGCTGCTCAAAAGCTAATTCAAACCTGGCTAGATTTCCTTGAGCAACCTTGCCCATTATATCCTATGAATGAATTTTCCTAGCACACAGCAAATAGAAGCTATTACACGAGAACATCCTAAATATTAATATTTATTAGTATTTAAAAATACTATACGGCGAGAAGGAAAGCAGAAAAAAAAGATACATTCCAAGAGTTTATAGCCATATGCTGGGGAGCTTGGTGCTGTTTCTCTAGCTCCCTGACTTCCCAGCATCCAATTTGTCATCCACTCTTGTTCATTCAATCTTGTCCAGATCTTTTAAGTTTTTTTTTTTTTTTTTTAACTCTACTTATTTCAGACTCTTGCTATCTCTCTCTTACATTTCTACAAAAACCTGTTTAACTATTCTATTCCTTGCCTCCTGTCTTATCTCCTTTTAATTTATCTTTTATAGGGCATCAGGGACAGTTTCTGATTCACTATATTCTACATTAAAAGAACGAGTGTGGACTTAGGAGCAGAACAAGCTCTCCCATATATTAATAGTTATGTGTCTTTCTGTGAGTGACTTAATTTCTTTAAGTTTCAGCATTTAAATAGAATCTGTAACATGAAGATCATAATACTCATACTTGGTGCTTGTATGTAAAATGTGCTCAAGCATGACTGCTATCATGCTGCTAATGGTTAGCATTCAGCTGTGGGGTGGGCACTGTACTAACCGCTTTATGTTCACTATTGCATTTATCTTTTCCAAAAGATGAAATATTTGCACAAAGTCGCACGGAAAATAAAGTGGTGAAGAATTCATGCTCAGTTAGCCTCCAAAACACCTGCTCTTCACCACACAACTATAGCTATTATGAGCGAGAGAGTGGGAAACTGAGAACATTGTGAAACATAGCTGCTAGATGAACTTGGACAAGTTTCTTAAAGATTTTGAGCATCAGTT
Organism: Cephalophus harveyi; assembly: GCA_006410635.1. NCBI lineage: Eukaryota > Metazoa > Chordata > Mammalia > Artiodactyla > Bovidae > Cephalophus > Cephalophus harveyi. The sequence goes on along the minus strand of SJYT01006760.1, from coordinate 27,027 downwards.
ATTTTATCTGTAAAATGAGGATATAATACATACAATATTGTATAGAGAGTTACATAGAATTAATGTAGAAGGTAAAAGGCATGAAATATTAATAAAGAATATCTATGATAGTCATTATTTCTAGACTAGAAATACAGTTTTTGAGCTACCCTGTTTAAAAATTACATTGCTCTCCCTCTGTAGGGTCTGCATAAGGCCCACTATCTTTAGCAAAGTCCACTAAGCTGTGTATTAAGGTCTCTTTCCCTCGTCTTCCATTTTGAGGTTTAATGATGACCATTTGGTGTTCTTCTAAACATGCGTTGGTTTCATAGAACTCCCTGCCTTTGTCTGGCTGTGAGATCTTAGTTCCCTGACCAGGGATTGAACCCGTGCCCCCTGCATTGAGAGCTCAGAGTCTGTACCACTGGGCCAGCAGTGAAGTCTCTCTGCCCTTTTAAAGACTGCTTTCTTGACCCTAAAAACTGCCCCTCCTTCTCTTGCTCCCACCCCAATATTTTCTCTTCTGGCTAACTTAAGGTTTTCAGTACTTGCATCACCTCCTGTCCCTCCCCCACCATTTTTTTTTTTTTTACACAAATCTGTATTTGCTTAACATCTTAAACTCCTTCAATTATAGTTGAATGACTTCTCTCAGATGACTTTGTAAGTGGGCATGCATCCATTGAATCTCATTTCACAATTTTTTTACCAGTCATTTTTCCTCACTAGACCGTGAGCTATCAAAGGGGTAAATATTGTGTCTTTCTCTTCTGTATGACAAGACTTAGCACAGTGTGGGTGCAAGGTTGAATGCCTGATGTGTGAGGATTAAATACAGTGCTTGAAAGTATAGAGCCTGGGTCTTGGCAGGTATTTAATAATAAATATTTTCTGACATTTTAATAGTTTTTAATATTGGTTACAGTCGTAAATATCTGTTAATAATATTTATTTAATTATTTATAATGTGAGGGTGATGTTTGTCTCTTTGTTCCCTTGTACACATTTCAGAATTTAAACAACATATTTAGGAGAGTCTTTCTTCTATAGTTTATCCTATTATCAGTTTAAGTAATTAAAAAGTGTTTCTGCAAACTACTTATTTTCCTCATTGTCCAGACATGGTGAAAGTCTCCAATTACGATTATTATTTTTAAAGCACACCTGTTAACCAAATGTGATGTCTTTTGTTAAGTTGTTAGCTGACTTAAAATAAGGGAATTTCCATGAAATCAAACTGGAAAGAATCAGCAAGGGTTAATGCAAAAATGACATACTGAAATAAACATGACAAGCAACACAAAGGTTGGAAATCCTTTTAGAAAGATGCAGTTCGCCAATTTGACTCTGTCTTCTCTTTTGACAAAAATTCAGTGCTGGGAGCCCTTGCTGGAGAGATTGTGGAGGAGGGAGAGAGGAAAGACAGGGACACAATTTAAATGTTTTGACAGCTTAGTCAAAGAGAGTGATGTGCCGCAGGCGTTTGCACATTTTAACCCCAGCTGTAACAGCTAGAATTCTTATTGCACCACCTGAATCCAATCGGCTATTTGGAAAACTGTCTACTGACTGCTACACACACACACACACACAAAAGAATAAGTGAAAAATATCAGCTAAGCAAGAAACTGAATACACTCAAGTCTCTGTTAAGTGACAGTAGTTAACTTGATTTTAATTTTCTCATGTCCATTTTTCATTAGATTTTTATCCCAGATAGAACCAAGAGTGCCACAGCACTGTGTCTTTATTCTCTTGGGTCTCATGTGCAAAATTTCAACACACCCTGGCAGCATGAGCAGGTTTAATGGTAAGGAATTAAAAAGTTCACTACGATTTAGATCCGAAGTTGATCGAATCAGTCCATTGTAATTCAAAGATGCCTCATTCAGGTCATTTCTTTTGTCTACACAATGCTTATTGGAAGAGGCAAGTCAATTCACAATAAATTTCTCATTGTTGGGAGAAGGCATGGTCTTCTAGGATAGCAGCAACTTTGCTCTGTGTCTTTCTCTTCCTCCCCCCACTTCACACAGGCACACACACATTGTGGCACTTAGCTAGAAATGAATGGGTGCCACTGAATACATATTGCCTGCCGTGTCCCTGAACAAAGGATGTGTCTGCCCCTCCCCCATCATGCACCCTGGGGAGACTCAGGATGAGAAAGCACAGGATATTCTGACCCAGAAGAGAGCTGAGGTGCATATCAAAGGAATGATTTCAGTGAGCCCATACTCTTGCATCTTTCCATGCATAGAAGAGCACTTAATTCCTTAAATTGAGATAGCCGTTTTTCTTTAATTAATAGTGATCTTTTGATGTTCTGACTACCTGGTCTTTGTTGCAAAAACTCCCGTGTATCCCAACTCCTCCCCTACCTCTTCAGAGCAGTATTTCAGAGGTTGTATTCCAAACTTCAGTCCTCAGTTTTGTCCAGTGAATAAAACATAACTCTCAGCTTTCAGGCTGTGTGTTTTTGTTCAGTAGACATTGGGGAAGAGGCATAAAGGAAAAGAGGAATATGGTGTTTGGGACGTGACTTCATATAGCATTTCGTTCTACAAGCAGGATTTATATTGTTGGACTGACTATTGTTTGAAATGAAATGAAGCAGCACTAGGTTTTGGGTGGTGTTATTAAATTTCAAATCCCCAGTCACAGTCACCTATCACTGTGTTAGGCACATGGGAGAATTAAAGAGCGACAAAACAGCGTCAGGCTGCCCTCTAGCCCTGTGAACGAACCAGGCAGGAGTGTGCGACTTGGCAAACAAAGGCTCTGTTTTGAGTTTTTGTGAATAAGCAAGGCCAGCATTAAATCATTTAAAATGAATTTTCTCCTAGACTGAAACATTGTACCCACTGTATTGTGAAGTGAATTTTAAATTTTGGGTAAAGTTTGATTTCTAATAACCTGCAATATTTCCTTCTTCTCTTTCATTGCTGTTTTTCTTTCCTGTGACTTTTCATTTAGAATTACTAAAGCTACATGATTTACTTCCCCTTGACTTTGAAGTAGTAAAAGAAAATAATTGAAAGTGCCAAGAATCTGGAGAATCAAGCTGTCCAGAGTTGAGCAGAAAGTGCTTATTGTTTTGCTTGTCTGAGTGGTGGTTTCCAGCAGAAGACTTCATGGGGTTAATTTGAATTTCTTGCCTTCTTAAAACTGTAAGACAGCCACATTCTTATGCATCTGTTTTTAGCAGTACACATTTGCCTTGAAATCGCTGTTTCCATTGTAATGGACTAAGTGGTTGCTCAGCCTTGAGAATAAATAAGCCTCCTTAAGCACTTAAATCCCTCCTGGGGAGACACTTCCAGAAAGGTTCATTTTGTGTCACAGCTAGGGACAACACTCAAATAACAGGCAAGAACAACACCAATTATTTTAAAGGAGACTAATTAGGGGATACACAAGAGGAACTTCAGCTGCGAGTTGTAGAAACAGAAATTTAGAGGTGGGAATCATAGCGGTAGAAGTTTTTATTCCTCCACTTCCATAACTTTTACAGTAAAAAGTCTCTGGCTTCAAAGCTGTCTCCCACAAATTGAACTCTGACAGGGATTAGGGTGACTGGATGTTGATGCCCGTGGCTACACATTTGATCACTTGCGTTTCCAAACGTTTGTTTTCTTCATCCCCTGCCAGAGTAGAAGAGAGTATTTACAGACAGAGGCTCCTGAATCTCTGTCAAAATTCGTTCACTCACTTATCTGTCCTGTCATTTATATGTCTGGTCAGGCTTTGGGGGAATGCTCACTTTGTGTCAAGCACTGGATTAGTCAATACTTTGTCGTCAGCACACTTTGCAGCTTTGTGAGCTAAACTGCAGTGCAGTGGGGTGCGGTGGTCAGTGGTGATGATGAAGGAAGAAAAAAAAAAAAGTTTCAAGGACCAGTATGACATTGGGTGCAAGAAAATATTTGCAGGATATTCTGCCAGAGATGATAGGTAATAGAAATTGTGGACACCTATTCAGTTCAGTTCAGTCGCTCAGTCATGTCCGACTCTTTGCCACCCCATGAACTGCAGCACGCCAGGCCTCCCTGTCCATCACCAACTCCTGGAGTCCACCCAAATCCGTGTCCATTGAGCCGGTGATACCATCCAACCATCTCACCCTCTGTCATCCCCTTCTCGTCCAGCCCTCAATCTTTCCCAGCATCAAGGTCTTTTCAAATGATCAGTTCTTCGCATCAGGTGGCCAAAGTATTGGAGTTTCAGCTTCAAAATCAGTCCTTCCAATGAACACCCAGGACTGCTCTCCTTTAGAATGGACTGGTTGGATCTCCTTGCAGTCCAAGGAACTCTCAAGAGTCTTCTCCAACACCACTGTTCAAAAACATCAATTCTTCAGCACTCAACTTTCTTTATAGTCCAACTCTCACACCCATCAGACACCTATTTGCATCTCTGTTAATAGTAACTCCAACTTCAGTATTTTGTTTGGGTTCCATCTTATCATATAATCATAGCTAAATTAAATCATGTTGTTTTTAAAAGCAGTATATTGACCGCTCGCATCATGTGATCGACTGAGGGGCCCCTGACACCAGTGTGATGTAGAAGGAGGCGACGTGTGGCGGGATTGGAGGCTACCTTGCAGCAGCGCTTGGAGGACTCAATGGAGAATCCATCCACTACAGGAGTCTTGTGCACAGATTTACAAGCACTCAATCTGGGCTGCCACAGACCCTGTCAGATGAGCATGCTGGGGTGATATCTGTTCTAGCCCAGCAAGCAGCTAAGCTAGCCTCATAGCCCACTGGTATTTCTGTGGTGTGTCTAGAATCAGATGATGGGAATCTTATGCTCCAGAAACACAATGGCATCACAGGGACAGTGTTCAAAACGGCCTCCTGATGTCTTGTATCAGTGCTCCGAAGCCTGTCACAGGCCCTCAGTGGTACCTTGTGTTAATTATCTTGTGGATAATATAATATACTAGAGTTCTAGTAATTAGACCATTCGTGTAATAGGCATTGGTCACTTTCCTATTAAGTTTAGAGTAAGCTTTTTGACCCTCTGTGGCTTGACTTATCAAATACTAGTGAAGGAAATTACCACGTTTTGAAGCAGCAGGCTTAAGTCACTTTGTATATAGAATTTTGTTATGTTTAATAATCCTGATTGGAGGAAAAACAAGCAGTATATTGATTCCAACATTATAGATTCAGTCTTGGGATGTCTCAATTATTATATATGAAAGCTATTTTAACACTGATTAACCTCTGCCAACAATTTGTAGAACTTTCCATATCAATCAAAAAAATGACCAAATGTAGTGATAAATTAATTGAATGCAAGACCATTACAATTTGGTGGCTCTAATGCCATGGTGGCTTATGTAAGCAAAACAAAATCTTAGCCTGCAAATGCCCCAAGGTTACAAAATTGAAAATATAGGGATGACCAATCACAAACAATTTAGGCTTTACGCTGTAACCAATCAAGTAACTTCCTTCCTTTATACCTGTACTTTCTCTGTATGTCTTCCCCTTGGCTCCTGTCTGCCAAGAGTCTGTCTGAGAGTACTCTTAACCATTTCCTGTTTGGTGCTGCCTCATTTCAATTAAGTTTTGCTCATTTGCCTAAAATTTAAAATATGCCTCAGTTTATCCATCAACAGTTGTTTTGTATAGCTACCTCATCCATCTCTAACAAATAATAACGATTTCTGTGATACGCCAGAAACATTCAAAGATGCTTGTGTGCTCAGCCCCTTAGTTGTGTGCGACTCTCTGTGACCCCTTGGACTGTAGCCCATCAGGGTCCTCTGTCCATGCGATTTTCCAGGCAAGAGTACTGGAATGAGTTGCCATGCCCGTCTCCAGGGGATCTTCCCGATCCAGGGATTGAACCCATGTCTCCTGCATCTCCTGCATTGCAGGTGGATTCCTTACTTGCTGAGCCATCCAGGAAGCCTACATATACATAGATCTCCTCCCTTTTCCATTTCCTCTTTTTGAAAAACTCAATCCCACTGCTCTAAGGTGAATCACTTTGAATCATTTTTATGGGGAATTTCTTCCAGGTTTCCTCTGGCCAGTCATCTTGCTTTGTTTGCCTGGTTCTGAGTCTGTATTTGGTATATATTAATATGAAGGTCCTTTCCTCTGTGCATTCAAGATGGTTTCTAGTGAAGATGCCCAAGAACAGGTTGACATCATTACTGTGAGGTGACGCCCCCTGTCCTTTTGACCTTCAAGGAGCCTTTCTGTGTTGTTGTTCTTCAGTCACTCAGTTGTGTTGGACTCTTTGTGACCCCATGGACTGCAGCACGCCAGGCTTCCCTGTCCTTCACCATCTTCTGGAGTTTGCTCAAACTCATGTCCATTGAGTCGGTGATGCCATCCAACCATTTCATCCTCTGTTGTCCCCTTTTCTTCCTGCCTTCAATCTTTCCCAGCATCAGGAGGGTCTTTTCCAATGAGTCGACTCTTTGCAGAAGATGTCCAAGTACTGGAGTTTCAGCTTCCTCATCAGTCCTTCCAATGAATATTCAGGATTCATTTCCTTTAGGATTGACTAGTTTGATCTCCTTGCAGTCCAAGGGACTCTCAAGAGTCTTCTCAAATACCACAGTTCTAAAGCATCAATTCTTCAGCACTCAGCTTTCTTTATAGTCCAACTCTCACATCCATACATGATTACTGGAAAAACCATAGCTTTGACTAGACGGACCTTTGTTGGCAAAGTAATGTCTCTGCTTTTTAATTGCTGTCTAGATTTGTCATAGCTTTTCGTCCAAGAAACAAGTGTCTTTTAATTTCATGGCCTCAGTCACCATCCACAGTGATTTTGGAGCCCAAGAAAATAATGTTTGTCACTGTTTAAATTGTTTCCCCATCTATTTGCCATAAAGTGATGGGACCGGATACCATGACAATCGTTTTTTGAATGTTGAGTTTTAAGCAAGCTTTTTTACTCTCCTCTTTCACCTTCATCAAGAGACTCTTTAGTTCCTCTTCACTTCCTGCCATAAGGGTGGTGTCTTCTGCATATCTGAGGTTATTGATATTACTCCTGGCAATCTTGATTCCAGCTTGCGCTTCATCCAGCCCAACATTTTGCATGATGGACTCTGCATATAAGTTAAATAAGCAGGGTGACAATATACAACCTTGACACACTCCTTTCTCGACTTGAAACCAGTGTGTTGTTCCATGTCTGGTTCTAACTGTTGCTTCTTGACGGGATTTCTCAGGAGGCAGGTAAGGTGGTCTGGTATTCCATCTCTTTCAGAATTTTCCAGTTGGTTGTGATCCACAGAGTCAAAGGCTTTGGTGTAGTCAATAAAGCAGAAGTAGGTATTTTTCTGGAATTCTCTCGCTTTTTCTGTGATCCCTGGATGTTGGCAATTTGATCTCTGGTTCCTCTGCCTTTTCTAAAACCAGCTTGAATATCTGGAAGTTCTCATTTCAGATACTGTTGAAGCCTGGCTTGAAGGATTTTGAGCATTTCTGTGCTAGCATGTGAAATGAGTGCAATTTTGCAGTATGATGAACATTCTTTGGCATTGCCCTTCTTTGGGATTGGAATGAAAACTCACCTTTTCCAGTCCTGTGGCCACTGTTGAGTTTTTCAAATTTGCAGGCATATGGAGTGCAGCACTTTAACAGTGTCATCTTTTAGAATTCTCTGTATGTATGTAGTAGGGAAGTTCTCCTTGACTTCGAGAATGAGGAATATGTGGTCATTTATCTCTTATTTGAGCAGGGTTCAGCTTCTTTTCTTACTCCTCATTTGGGATATCAATCCACAAGGACAAATTCTGGCTGCTTAGCCTGGGGCCCATCTATCTCCTGCCTCAGTATATGGTATCTGTTTAAATATGGCTGATTTTGACCCCCTCCAAAGAGAAACACAACATTTATGAGCTCAAAATATAATAAAATCATTATTTCTAGGTAGAAATTTTGGAAAGACTTCAGTTTTCACAGGCCCTGGACAGAATATCTGAAGAAACAGCAGTTTCATTGCCAAATATAAGTGAATCACAAATGACATAATTTCCCCTGAAAAATGCCAGGAATATTTTCTCTGTATATGGTTGTCTATATCGTGCTCTTACATATTTCTGAATCTCACCTTGTGTTTAAAGTCTGAAACTGTATCTTTTATCTGTATTCTACACTTATAAAAAAATATTTTATAAATACAATGCCAAACCATTCCTCTCAGATGTGTACATATCGATAATTGAATAAAACTATTAAGGCATAAATACTTGATTTCTTAAAATCCATAAATATCATTAAGAATTACTTTTACTGTTTTAAAATACTGTGAGAAAAGTTTGTAGGAGACATACTATTACTCTACTGAAAAAAATTTATTTAAACGAACTAAAGTGAACTATTGATGACTTAAGTTTCTGTTCTTAGAGTTTAGTTTTCTAAAAAGGAGAACTCTTGAATTTGGTGAAACTGAAAGTTTTAGTCACTCAGTCATGTCTGATTCTTTGTGACTGCATGTACTATAGACCGCCAGGCAGCTCTGTCCATGGGATTTTTTCAGGTAAGAATACTGGAGAGGGTTGCCATTCCCTTCTCCAAGGGATCTTTCTGACTCAGAGATTGAACCCAGGTCTCCTGCATTGCAGGCAGATTTGTTACCGCCTTAGCCATTGGATGGAGAAGGAAATGCCCACCCACTCCAGTATTCTTGCCTGGAAAATTCCATGAACAGAGAAACCTGGCAGGCTACAGTCCATGGGTTGCAGAGTTGGACACGACTAAGCACACACATGTAGCCATTGGAACATTCATCAATTTAAAAATTAAAAATAGCTGAGATTAGAATTTACTATAATGTACTCAGCCTCCTGTCCTGTAACTCAGTTTGATGCATGCCAGTTTATTGTGACAATTGGTTTATTTCTGATGAATATTGCTAGGAAAATTTCTTCATAACTATAGCAGACCCCCTAAACTCTTAAAATGCAAATGACTGTAATTGTATTCAAAGGCAAAGTTCTAGAATTACTCTGAATTTGACATATGTTATTTACATTTTCTTTTTCTACAATTATCCTTCTTGATTCATATTAGAGTTACTCAGAAATCACCTGGGTTCATCTTTGTTAAAAAAAAAAAAAGGTGAAAACATAGCAGATGCATTAGAGTAATTATATAACAATTTCTGCTGCAGGCTAAAAGCATCTTTCAGGCATTTTAATTAAGCCACGGGTGTTGCAGCATGCTAGCAAATATACTCCATTTGGTCTTCAAAAAATACATATTATGACATGCATAATGACAGAAACAATGCTTTACATTTTAAAGAAACAATTTTTTCATATAATCAACTTTATTTTAAATTGTAAATTTCTATTTTAAGATTAACTCAGGAATATCTGTATGTATAATTTAAAGAAGACAGGAGAGGCCAATTATTTTGAGAAGAGATGGATTTGGGTGCAGGCTTCCACTGTATTCACTTTTCATGGATTTATTTTTTTATTTTGCAGAAAGAGATTAGTAGAATACTTATGAAGTAAGATTTTTTTCTTGACGAATTCTCCATAGTATCCAATTTTATTGCCAATGTAGTATAAGGACTAAATATTTTGATTCTTAATTAGTAATAAAATGTCAATAGCTATTTTAGGAAGAATAGAACTGTCTTTGCTTTGGTGACTGTAATAACCACTAATCTTAATTTCTAGATTTGAGTAGTTTGACTTTGGGGTTATTTTGGCCATCTTTTATTATTTTTTTACTTCACATTTGACTGTCTTCTATGATGACACTTTTTAGAAGTGTCTTTCTATAGGAGGGTCTTCTGTATGCAAAGTAATTCCCCCCACTAGCATTCAGTTCTTTCCCTTTGTAGTGAACAATTATGAATCCTTTTGGTTGCAAAGGTAGAATAAAGAAGGAGGAAGATAGGGGATAAGAGAAAAGGAAAGCAGTGGAAAAATAAAGGAGATACAATGGAAGCAGGTGAAGAATTTTAACAGAGGGAGGTGTAAGTAAAAACATTTAATGATAGAATGAATGAACGAATAGATAAATATTAAAATAAAAAGATAGTATAGAATAAAGCAAATAGCAAAACAAATATCCTGTGTTATTCATTTTAGTTAAAGAAAATATAATCTCCTGCATAAAAAGAAATTAAATTCTCTTGGAAGATGTTTAATGTCAAAATATCTATTCAGTCTTGTCATACTTTAGATAAAAGCATAATCTTGCAGCTTGAAAGTATTCTGATGTATTTCTTCTGTAAACAATTTTCTGGGACAGGAAACTCTAAATGACATCAACTACATGTTTCAATTACAAACCAAATTAACATTATTTTAGAAGAAAAATGGGTATCTTCATTTAGAAGCCAGATGTCTTATTAAATACAATTTCCTCTGTTGGCTGCTTTATATTAGGGGCAGATTTAAAATAAGAACAGCTTCTGTGAAATATAATTATACCCTTTGTGTGGCTTTCATGGTCCTGGAGGCTGGAATATGAAAATCACTGACAAACAGATCTGCAAAGCAGTTTTTTTTTTTTTCCCTAAAGAAGTTGTTTAAATCCAATCAGCTGTCATTTTCTTTTTGGCTGTCCAGAACCTTGTTATTGTCTCAGTTATGTTAGATTGATTGATATATCCATTCAGAGTTTCCTGTTATGGCTTTCAGAGAAGTCTCTCATTGCTCTATCCAATGTTCAGCCATCAAATACTTCGTTGGTGGAGAATTTATGTGTTTTTTTTTTTTTTGCCTCATAAATGCTTTAAGACAGATGCAGTTAAGAAGCATAAGCTACATCTGGTGTTTGGGAGTTAGAGTTCTTTTTGTATCTTTCTCATGTGGACACTCCAATGAAAGAATGACTTCTTTTGCTTATTGATTATTCTTATTTTATTCTTTCCCCTCTTAAAAAAGTTCTTAATGCATGTATCTTCCAATGGGTGGTATTTACTTTTTTCGGCTCCTTATGTCTATCTAATGAATTGGAAACTATTGGCAATTGGAAAACATTGGCGGTTAAGTGACTGCCTGGTTATTAAATTTACTCAGATGCTCTCTGCATTATCCAGTAGATAGAAGCATGGAATCCAGAAGCCGGTGGGTTACGTGGTCCAACAACCTAACACAACTGGTCTAGCGGTTCATACACATCATGTCTGGACCTTGGGACTTGCAAGGAGCCCATTCCACCTTTGGACAATGCTGTCAGACAATTCTTCAGTAAACTGTGCTGAGATTTTCCTGAAGCTTCCATTTATTGATCACAATTCTACCTAATGGCAACGTATAGAAACTTCCTTCAATTTCTCATGTAATTAACCCATTACATATCTGAAGGCAGCTGTTTTACCCATTTGAGTCTTAATTCCCCAGATTTAACTTTCCTAGTTCCTTCACTTGTATTTTATAGGGGTCCCCTAACCAGCCTGGTCAATCAGAAATTCTCATCCTACCTCTGCTAGAAGGTTGATACAGCTTGAGTTCTGTTGCTGTTTTCATCAAGACATTTTGAAAACTATTCTTTTTAAACAATAATTTTTTTCTGTTTTATAAGGCCCTCTTTAAAATATCTTTTATATTATGAAATAGTCAATATGTGAGAAAGTAGAAGTACTTGGGTTGTCAAATAAAAAACAAATCCAGACTTAGTAAAGACTTTATTTGTTTTATTTTAATTAAAATTTTTAATTTTATTTATTTGTTTTATTTTTCTCTGTGCTGTTGCTGTGTGGGCTTTTCTCTAGTTGCGGTGAGCAGGGGCTCCTCTCCGGCTGTGTTGATGGGCTCTAGAGTGTGTGGGCTCCGGTAGTTGCACATGGACTTAGTAGTTGGAGCTCCTGGGCTGAAGAGCACAGGCTCAATAGTTACGGCACATGCAGCATGTGAAATCTTCCTGGACCAGGGATTGAACCTGTGTCTCCCACACTGGCAGGTGGATTCTTTACCGCTGGACCACCAGGGAAGCCCGAGAAAGACTTTATTTGAGGGGATTATTGCACATTGGGGAAAGAGACTATTGCAATTAGGTAGAAGACTTTGACCATCAGATCTGCAAGCATTATACAAAAAGGGATCTTCTTTAATAGAAAGAATAGGAAGGTGAGAGGGAATGGTGTGTGGAAGTGGGCTGGAAGGGTAGCCAGATGGGATAGAAGATGGGAGACTCTTCTACCCTAAGGACAGTCTGTTCTCCAGGGACCTCTAAGGGAGGAGCTATCTGCTGGCCAGAGTCAAGAGACCTTGGGGTAGGAGAGGAGTTAATCACAGGTTAACAAGCACTTTCTTCTGCTAGATCAGTGGGGACAAGCAGTTCAGCGAATCACTTCTGAGGCGAGAATAGGAATTTGGAGGGTCTGTATCTGGCCACCTTGAAGGTAAACCAGGGCACTGTCTGTGAGTCTTATCTAGTTTACATGGGGATCAGTGGTTGTTTGAGCTAAGCCATTTTCCGGTACACAAAAGAGCGAGTGGCAGGGGTAGATGTGTATAAGAGACAGTCAGCACTCAGCTTTCTTTATAGTCCAACTCTCACATCCATACATGACCACCGGAAAAACCATAGCTTTGACGAGACGGACCTTTGTTGGCAAAGTAATATCTCTGCTGTTTAATATGCTGTCTAGTTGGTCATGGGCTTCCCTGGTGGCTCAGAGGTTAAAGCGTCTGCCTCAAATGCAAGAGACCTGGGTTTGATCCCTGGGTCGGAAAGATCCCCTGGAGAAGGAAATGGTGTGGGGGTGGGGGGTGGGGGTGGGGGAGGGATTACTTTAAACATTGCTGTTTTCCAGGATCACAGAGCTCTGGTGAAGCTCAACATTGTTACTATTCACTGCTGGACCTCACAGGTGTCAACATTTTGGGCGGTATTTGCTCTAAAAACATTAAAAAAAAAAAAAAAAAAAGAAATCTATACTACAGACACAGTGAACCCATGCAACCTACTTCATTTCCTTATTTTTCTCCCCAGAGTTTACCACAATCCTCTTCTCTTTAGATGTTGCTGCTTATGTATGATACATCAGACAGACAGACAGACGCACACACCCACACAGAGTATGGTTTGTTATGTTTTCAGTTTACTAAATGGTTTCATACAATATATCCATACCTATCAATCTCTAACCTATCCTCTATCTCTATTTCTTTATCTATATCTCACTTTTTCTCAGTCAGTGGTGAGTATTTGAGATCTGCACATCTTGGTATATGTCTTTCTATTTCATATATTTTACCTATTTAATTACTGTATGCCAGGAACGGGGGAGCCTGGTGGGCTGCTGTCTATGGGGTTGCACAGAGTTGGACACGACTGAAGTGACTTAGCAGCAGCAGCAGTACCCTATTGGAATATTTAATTTTTTAAAATCCATTCTTCTGTAGATAGGCACTTAAATTGTTTTAATTTTTCCCTATTACAAAAAAATAAAGTCTTTTGTGTGTATCTTTAAGCTTGTGTTTATGTTAAAAAGTTTCTTTAGGGGGTGAACCTAGAAGTGGAGTTTCTGAAGCTTTACTATTAATAGATACTATCAAATTTTTCTCTAAAGCAGTTGTACAAATTTATACCCCCCCCTTTTTCTCTAGCAGTCTGTGACAATTCCTTCTGCTCCACATTCTTATAATATATTTTACTGTCAGAATAAAATTTTTGCCATATTGCTAGGCATGAACTATGGTATCATTTTGTGTTAATTTTTAGTTCCTGATTAGTAATGAGATTGGGTTTATTTTCATGTTTATAGACCATTTGGTTTTTATTTTTGCAATACGGCTATTCATAGACTTTGCCCATTTTCCTTGAGTTATTTTTCTTTTCTTATTGATATGTAGATGTTCTTCCTGTTTTCTCTATACCAGTTTCTTTGTCAATCATATCCATTGAAAAGATCTGTACCTAATCTGTTTGCTTTCATAGTTTTTTAAGAAAGATATATATTTATTTTCATTTATTTATTTGACTGTGCTGGGTCTTAGTTGCTGTCTGCAGAGTCTTCAGTCTTCATTGCAGCATGTGGGTGTTGTAGCTGAGGCATGTGGGATCTAGTTCTCCAGTGATCGAACCCAGGCCCCCCGCGTTGGGAGTGCAGAGTCTTAGCCACTGGACCACCAGGGAAGTCTTGCTTTCATAGTTTCTATGTTTGAATGTCGCTGTTTCAGTCAGCTTAAGGTAAATCATGCGGTGGTAATGGAGCTCCCAGATCTCAGGGTTTATTGCAGCAAAAGTTCCGCTTTTACTCACATTCACCTGGGTTGACAGGCCCTGCTCCACAAATTTTTCACTCCAGAGATCAGAGTTGAAGATGCAGCTCTTATCTTAGACATGTCAGTCTTGCAGCATAGAGAAGAGATTACAGACCCACAGGAAGGCTCTTAAAGCTTCTGTTTGCCAGTGGCACCTGCCACTTTATACCCACATTTCATTGGCCAAAGCAAATAGCATGGGGTGAGGGTGTAGCGGGGCGCAGTTGTGTTCAGAATGATACAGTCTGTCGCACCAAGACCCTGGTCCTTTTCTTTGTGGTCTGTGTGTTTCATGCCCTGTTGAAATAATTCCCTATTGAAGGTCATAAAGATATTCTATACGTTCTTTGGAGGGATTGATTTTTACATTTATCTTTTTGATCTATCTGAATATATTTGGGGTATAGTGGGAGTTAGATATCTAAGTTTAGTTTGTTTCTATGGATATTTATATGGATATTTTAATTTATATTTATGGATAGCGAAACATGCTGATCAGCTTTTTCATCAGCCATTCCGGCCTTTTTCCTCTGATGGTTTTAATGTGATCTGTGCCACGTATCCAGTTCCCATGTATGTGTGGTCCCTTTCTGGTGTCTCCGGTTACATTCTGTTTCTCTATTTGTGTACATCTATGTAATCACTCTCTCTCTCTGTCTCTCCATATATTTATATATATATATATTTTAAATTTAGAAATATACCCAAGCATGCTTCAGCCTTGGGGCTTTAATTTACTGAGGTGGAGTTATTTTTCACCCCTTAGGTTTCCTATCTTGGAGACAGCCTCTTCCAGGACTTGGTTTTCTTGCCTTCTCTCCTGGCTCTGCCCTCCAGATCCGTGACATCCACTTCTACTGTCACACCTCTGGTTTTGAGTTCCTGCTTAATTTCTGGCTCTTAAGATTTACCTTTCTTATTTATTATTATTACCCAGCTTTGTAAACTAATTTTGGGATATATATATATATATATATATATATATATATATATATGGGCTTCCCTTATGGCTCAGCTGGTAAAGAATCTGCCTGCAACGTGGGAAACCTGGGTTGGACCCCTGGGTTGGGAAGATTCCCCCAGAGACAGGAACGCCTACCCACTCCAGTATTCCGGCCTGGAGAATTCCATGGACCATAGTCCATGGGGTTAAATATGAGATATATATATATATATATATATATATATATATATATGGGCTTCCCTTATGGCTCAGCTGGTAAAGAATCTGCCTGCAACGTGGGAAACCTGGGTTGGACCCCTGGGTTGGGAAGATTCCCCCAGAGACAGGAACGCCTACCCACTCCAGTATTCCGGCCTGGAGAATTCCATGGACCATAGTCCATGGGGTCGCAAAGAGTCAGACCCGACTGAGTGACTCTCACTTTCACATATATATATATATGTTTTTCTAGAACTCTCTTGCTTTTTCAATGATCCAATGGATGTTGGCATGAGTTTGAGGAAGTTCTGGGAGTTGGTGGTGGACAGGGAAGCCTGGCATACTGCAGTCCATGGGGTCACAAAGAGTTTGACATGACTGAGCGACTGAATTGAACTGAACTGATATATATATCTATCTATCCAGGAATTGAATATATATTCAATTCTTGATCAGGGATCAAAACTGCGGCCCCTGCAGTGGAAACACTGAGTCTTATTATTTTATTTATTTATTTATGTCTGTGCTGGGTCTTTGTTGCTGTGAGGGCTACTTTCCAGTTGCATGCCCAGTCTTCTCATTGCAGTGGTTTTTCTCGTTGCAGAGCATGCGCTCTAGGATATGAGGGCTTCAGAAGTTGTGGCTGCCTGCCTCTAGAGCACAGGCTCAGTGGTTGTGGGGCAGGGGCTTAGTTGCCCCATGTGGAGGCACTGAGTCTTAACCACTGGACCACCAGAGAAGTCCTTGGGGGTTATATTTTATCCAGCATTTTGTTTTTTGGTATCATGAGGGGAGTCTGTATTGTTGAGTCTATCTCGTTGCTGAAACTCATAGGAGACTCTTTAAAAGTTGAAAGTATTCAAATGAGGGAAAATCTAATGGTAGATTTAATAACTTGATTGACAAAAGAAATATTTTATGGATCACAAGCCTTCCCAGGGAGTCTCAAATTATGTACTGAAGCAACTAACTTTTAAAATTAATTAAAAAGCTATCTGTTACCTAAGCTATTTTGATAGGTGAGCTTTAGCTTATAGGAAATTCTCTTGACATGATTCCTTGCTATGGTGTGTTGAATTTAATATCTCAGTTAATTTTCTCTAATTATTTTCAATAAATATAAGAAACAAACTGCAGGAAGCTTTCAGATTTCAGTGTGTGTGTGTGTGTGTGTGTGTGTGTGTGTATGTGTGTACTTGCACACAGTGTGTACAGAAGGAGAAGGTGGGGAGTTAGAAAGGGAAAGGGAAGTGGGAGGGAAAATTGTCT
Source organism: Cephalophus harveyi (assembly GCA_006410635.1). Classification (NCBI taxonomy): domain Eukaryota; kingdom Metazoa; phylum Chordata; class Mammalia; order Artiodactyla; family Bovidae; genus Cephalophus; species Cephalophus harveyi. The sequence continues at coordinate 10,396 of SJYT01006760.1, read as the reverse complement.
TATGTTCCTTCCCTCTGCCTACAGCTACTTTTCTGCCTGCGATAATTTCTTTCCCCTGCATGCTTAGAGAGAAAGTGAATGTTATGTGTAACTCAAGGATCTGATGCCCTTATGGGCTCTAAGCATTTAGTAGAAAGATCTCATTACCACCTTCCCCCAAACAAGGATCATCTTGCTCTAGTGTATTTGGGCTGCATCTTAGTCGTTTCTGGTTCTCCCTGTTCTCTATTATCGCTCAATTCCTAGCCATGGTTTTGTTCTGCCTTTGGTCTCTGTACGTTCTGCTCTGGCGCTTAACTTAATCATATGATATGTACAGGCTCTGGAGGCAGACGATCTGGTGTCAGGCCCTGGCTTGACACTTACCAGCTGTAGCATCTTGGGTATCTCAGTTAATCTTTCTGTATTTCAGACTCCTCGCCTATAAAATGGAAATAAAATAAGTAGCTATCTCTTGGAGTTGTTGTGAGGGTTATGTAGCAAGTAGATTGTCCAATATCTTCAGATTTTGTTTCTGTTTCTGTGCATGCATGTTCCAAATGAGCTGTCATTCCAGAGCCAGCACTGGCTGTCTTTATTGTCAACTGCCCTTGACTGTCAGAACCTGCTTTGTAAAGTTCTTGGGTATTTGGGAATTTATGTCTGTGGTCCCTAGTCCCCTCCAACTCTGCCCCAGCCTTTTAATCAATGACTAATTGAATGGTTTTTAGAGTATAAATAGGGGCTTTGGGCTTCCCTTGTGGCTCAGCTGTTAATGTGGGAGACCTGGGTTCAGTCCCTGGATTGGGAAGATCCCCTGGAGAAGGGAAAGGCTACCCACTCTAGTCTTCCGGCTGGAGGATTCTATGGATTGTATAGTCCATGGGGTCACAAAGAGTTGGACACAACTGAGTAACTTTCACTTTCACTCCCTGGTGACTCAGTGATAAAGAAACTGCCTGCACTGCAGGAGACACAGATTTGATCCCTGGGTCAGGAAGATCCCCTGGAGAAGGAAAGGGAAACCCACGCCAGTATTCTTGCCTGGGAAATCCTATGGTCAGAGGAGCTTGGTGGGCTACACTCTGTGGGGTCATAAAGAGCTGGACATAACAACAACAACAAATTCGTAAGAGAACCGCTAACGTAAAGCTGTACTGCTGTGCCGGTCGTAGTCGCTGTCATGTCTGACTCTTTGTGACCCTATGGACTGTAGCCCGCCAGGCTCCTCTGTCCATGGAGATTCTCCAGGCAAGAATACTGGAGTGGGTTGCTGTGCTCTCCTCCAGGGGATCTTCCCAATCCAGGACTCAAACCTGGGTCTCCTGCATTCCAGGCAGATTCTTTACTGCTGAGCCACCAGGGAAGCCCACATCAGGCTGTTATGTACCAGCTTTCCAGAAAGTTTGGAACTAACAGTATAGGACATAAACATTTAAAACTGGATGATGAATACAACTTATTTGTTAAGAGGACTTTTCAAATAAATAGAGAGTCTGGCCTTGCCTTCTCTGGTTGTCTGTGCTTCTCTCTGACCCTGAGTGGGGACTCCTTGAAGTCTGTGGTGTTAATTCCCATCCTCTTGAGAAACTCCATCTACTCCAGGGTCTTTCCAAAATGTGACTTTGGACATGATCCTTTTCTTTGAGTGACTGAAGGATTTACATCCAAGTAGACTGTCAGATGCTAATTTTGTAGTCTTTTACAATACTTGGAGAAGAAAAAGAAAAAAATTTTTAATAAAAAAATTAGTTTTGAGTTCAAGGACTGCAGTATTGAAAGGACTTGGTCAGCCAACGTATTGTTTTGTAAGCCAACATTTTAATGTTTTTTTTTTTTGAAAGAGATGAAACAGTTTGCTTTAAGCCTTGAGACATTAAATGTCAAGTTGGAACCCATATGCTGGATTGTAAGTGTTCAAATAGCTGTATTATGTGAAATTCTAGAAAACTGGGTTTGCCATGGAAATGTTATTGTAGTTATAACGATGGGTAGGCTATTGTGGTTTTGTTTCTGACCATAAAAAAAGCACTAAAATTTATACCCCAGGGGTTAACTGAAGAAGCAAAGGCAGAGATAAATGAAACATTTCAATTTATTCTAAAATAAGACTCTGTTCTCTCCATTGTCAGTTATAAATTAATATAATACTTTGATTTTTCAAACAGACTCTTGTACATATGAAAGATTTCAGTTTCAATCAGGCCAGTTCAGTCACTCAGTTGTGTCCGACTCTTTGTGACCCCATGGACTGCAGCATCCCAGGCTTCCCTGTCCATCACCAGCTCCTGGAGCTTGCTCAAACTCAAGTCCATCAAGTCAGTGATGCCATCCAACCATCTCATCCTCTGTTGTCCCCTGCTCCTCCTGACTTCAATCTTTCCCAGCATCAGAGTCTTGGCCAGTGAGTCAATTCTTTGCATCAAGTGGCCAAAGTATTGGAGCTTCAGTTTCAGCATCAGTCCTTCCAGTGAATATTCAGGGTTGATTTCTTCAGGATTGACTGGTTGGATCTCCTTGCAGTCCAAGGGACTCTCAAGAGTCTTCTCCAACACCACAGTTCAAAAGCATCAGTTCTTCGGTGCTCAGATTTCTTTATAGTCCAACTCTCACATCCATACATATTTCAGTTTAGACAAGTTCTAAATGCTGGTGAGTAATATTTAGCTTAGGTTTTAAAGTATGTGGTATGAAAGAATAATGCCAAAGTTTTGAGTTTGGGAGTATCTGGGAATAGTCTGGAATTCCTTACACAAATCTAAATTTAGGAAGAGGATGAAACTATATTATACTGATTTTTTCACTCGTAAGTAACTTCACCATAAATCTGTCAATCTATAAGAGATATTTGCTTTATGTAGCTGCAACATTAGGGGGCAGGCTTTGACACAGTGTTTATTAGCTTTTTATTGCTGCTGTAACCAATTACCACAAACCTGAAGCTTAAAACAACATTCACTTATTGTCTCACAGTTTCTACAGATTAGTAGTTCAGGTACAACTTAGCCAAGGTCCTTTTCTCAGAGCTTCACAAGATCTCAGTCAGAGTGCCAGCTGGGCTGCATTTCTCTCTGGAACTCAGGGTCTTCTTCTTTTTAAATTTAAGATTTAAATTAAACGTTTATTTTTGGCTGTACTGGGTCTTTGTTGGTGCATGGGCTTTCCCTAGTTGTGGAGAGCAGGGGCTATTCTCTAGTTGCTGTGTGCGGGCTTCTCCTTGAGTTGGCTTCTTTGGTTTCAGAGCACAGGCTCTAGCTGCACGGGCTTCTAAGTAGTGGTGGCACATGGGCTGAGATGCTCCAGGCGATGTGGAGTCTTCCCTGACCAGGTATTGAACCCATGTCCCCTGAATTGCAGGCAGATTCTTAACCACTGGACCACCAGGGATCTTTGAGATCCTTTTTCAAGCTCCCGCGATTACTGGCAGAATTCAAGTCCGTGAGGTTATAGAACTGAAGCCCTCATTTCTTGCTGGTGATTATCCAGGGCGACTTTTAGCTCCTAGAGATCTCATATACTGCTTGGCACATGGCCCTCTTACAACATGGCAGCATACTTCTTTAAGCTGGCGGGAGAATCTCTCCCTCCATTCTGAAAGACATTCTTACATAATGCAGCCCAGTCACAGGAGAGACTGTGCTAGCGTTTTGCCGTATAATGTAACCTAACCAAGGGAGTTAGGTTATTACCTATCCGATTACCTGTGCTGTATTCTGTTGACTAAGAGGCAGGTCATAGTTTCTTCTGCCCTGAAGGGGATTATGTAAAGGCATGAATCACTCATTGGAGGTCATGTTTGGGAGAACCCACTGTTCTTGGTATACCAAAAACTATATCAGTAGGTCATATAGCACATTAAAATTGAGCTAGGGTCTGCTAGTTTTTCCATCTCATGTCATAGTATGGTAAATTGAAATGCAATTTAAAAATATTTTATTATGGAAGCCCATGAGTTCACTGAAACCACTGGTGGTCTTGAGTAAAGCATTCTTTAGCTCTGAATTTGTATTTTAATTTCAGAAAAATAAATAAGAGGTCTGTGCTACCCTCATGACCATGGTGACATTTGTACTGTCTTTTGATTCATATTTACTGGTCAGCCCAGAGCTTCAGAAGATTTTGATGGATTATAGGGGTATAAAACTTTCATAGAGGGTTAGATCTGGAAGCAAGAAAATGAGGCCCCAAGCACAATAGATAAACAACAGCCAGTTAGAAGATGCAATAGAAAAATGCTCATTTATAATAGTGATAAAAGATGAAATACCTAGAAATAAAATTAAGAAACATTTACAAGATCTACATGAAAAAATTAAAATATTACTAGAGAAGGCAAAAAAGACTTGGGGAAACAGCGAGGCATGTCATGTTCAAGGAAAGGAGGATATAATGTTATTAGGCTGATATTTCTCCCTGCTGCTGCTGCTAAGTCACTTCAGTCGTGTCCGACTCTGTGTGATCCCATAGACAGCAGCCAGCCAGGTTCCCCCATCCCTGGGATTCTCCAGGCAAGAATACTGGAGTGGGTTGCCATTTCCTTCTCCAATTTCTCCCTAAATTAATCTATAAATCTAAGCTAAGATACTACCAGAATTTTTGTTTTGGTTTAACAGACTAGTTTACTCTGAAACTCATATGGAAAAATGATCAAGAAACTATAGCCTGGAAAATTCTAATACACTAAAAGAGGGAGACTGGCGTGCTACAGTCCATGGGGTTGCAGAGTCAGACACGACTAAGTGAGTGAACTGAAAAGAAGAGAATTTTGGTAGGACTTGCTCATCTCATATTAATATGAATATGCTACAATGAAGCCACATAATTTAAGTGTAGTACTGCTTTATGAATAGAAAGAATAGAAAAAGTTGTGAAATAGACTCAAATATATATATCGAATTTTAATGTAAAAGTGGTATTTCATACCAACGGAGAAAAGATGAGACACAATTGAGCAACTGAACAGCAACATATTTTATAGCACTTATTTTCACTGTATTAAGTTGCCAAAGAAAAATTTGATAATACATGGTAGCAAGACATAGGGAAAGTTACTGTCCTAGTGATTACTGATGAGAGTGTAATTTGATACAAACTCCTTGGAGGATAACTTAGCCATATCTTGGTAACTGAGAAATTCATATAGCCTTTCATCTTGCTATATATTTTCGAGGTATTGATCCTAGAGAATATTCATATGTGGGCAAAAGGAATGTACACAAAGATATTCATGGTAGTATTGTTTGCTTATAATAGAAATATTTGGAAGTCACTTAAATTCCCTTTAATAGGATATTGTTTAAATAAAATATGATTTATGAAGATAGTAAGAGTTTTTCTTAATGTTCAGTGTGTGCTAAGTACCATAACGGGCTTCCTGGGTGGCTCAGCGGTAAAGAATCTGCCTGGCAATGCAGGAGACACGGGTTCGACCTCTGGGTTGAAAAGAGTCCCTGGAGAAGGAAATGGTAACCCACTCCAGTATTCTTGCCTGGGAAATCCCGTGGACAGAGAAGATTGGCAGGCTACAATCCATGAGGTCACAAAGAGTTGGACACAATTTAGCGACTAAACAACAACAAAGTACCATAATATGCACTTACACAATCTTATTTAACTCTCCTAAGAAATAGATGAGGTAGGAATCATTATCCTCTTTTTGCAAAAATGGGAAAGTGAGACACAGAGCAACTAATTTGCTTCTCATAGAGGAAAAATGAAGTCACTCAGTCATGTCTGACTCTTTGCGACCCCATGGACTGTAGCCTACCAGGCTCCTCTGTCCATGGGATTTTCCAGGCAAGGATACTGGAGTGGGTTGCTATCTTTCTCCAGGAGATTCTCCCGACCCAGGGATTGAATCCGGGTCTCCCGCATTATAGGCAGACAGTTTATCATCTGAGCCACCAGGGAAGTCCTCCTACTAGAGGAGCTGGAACTCAAATCGAGGCTCTCAAGCTGACATATTCTCAACTAGGCTATAGTTTGTCCCGTAAATGTGGCATTCTAGGATGGTTTGAAAAAGAAGGAAGCCACTCTATGTGCTCTACTATTATCCTAGACTGTCTAGAAACACAAGCATTTTACATTTCTAAGACATATATTTTATAGGAAAACTGCAAGGGATAGCATGGTGTAGCATATTATCATTTTGTGGGAAAAAGACTATAGTGATAAATGTTCATAAGGACATGGTTTGCCTTCACAGATACAAAAAACTTAGCACTAGCATTTGCCTCAGAGGAGAGAAACTATGTATCTTGTAGGGAACAGAGAAAGGAAGAAGATTTATTGTTTATATTTATCATTTTGTATATTTTGAATTCTGTGCTAGGCATATATGCTATTTACTAAAGAAAAATATAATAATAACAAAAGCAGTAAATACAGGGAAGAGGCCTTGTTTATATACCCTGTTTCTGCAAGTATCTTACTTCTACTTATAAGGATAGTTTATGTTATAAAAATTTAATGTGCACCATAAATAAGTGAAAAGATGAGTTCCAAAAACTGAGAAGAGATATTTATTTATAACACATAGAACCAACAAAGGATTCTTAGCGAGGACATATACAGGACTCAATAAGAAAAAGACAAACTAATAGAAAAAATGAGCGAAGAAATGAGCACCTAATTCATAGAAGAAGAAGTTCAGGCTAACAAACACATGAAAAGATGATGAGTCACATTAATAATTGTAGAAGTGACATTGCTCAGTCGTGTATGAGTCTTTGCCATCCCATTGACTGTAGCCTACTGGGCTCCTCTGTCTATGGCATTTTCCAGGCAAGAGTACTGGAGTGATTTGCTATTTCCTTCTCCAGGGGATCTTCCTGACCCGGGGATTAAACCCAGGTCTCCCGCCTTGTAGGCAGATGCCTTACCCTCTGAGCCTCCAGGGAAGCCCAATAATTGTAGAAGGCAAGTTAAAATGATGTATGTCATCTCATACCCCAAATTTGAAAGTTTAACACTATAGAGTATCAACAAGGATGGAGAGCAATAGCAAGAACCACTGGTGGAGTGTAAATTGGTTCAAGCACTTTGGGTGTTGCCTAGTAGAATGGAAGATGCTCCTGAAGACCTTGTGGCTCAGCAGTTTCATCCACATCTGCTCAGGGAGAGCCACGCAAGGATGTTCAGAGTAACATTTTCTTTTAAACAAAATTTTTATTGGATATGTTAGATAATGCACTTCTCGAATATTTTATCTTAGAATTTCTAAAGCACTTTCCAATGAATGCCCATGACATCTATGAAATTGGCATTGCTACCATGTTTTTACTTTCTTAAGTGGTTGCCCCGGGCTTCCCAGCTGGCTCAGTGGTAATGAGCCATTGCAGGAGATGTGGGCTTGATCCCTGGGTCAGGAAAATCCCCTGGAGAAGGAAATGGCAACCCACTCCAGTATTCTTAACTGAGAATCCCACAGACGGAGGTGCCTGGTGGGCTGTAGTCCATGGGGTCATAAAAGAGTTGGACAGAACTTAACGACTAAATAACCACAGTGGTTGCTCTAGAATTTGCAATACACATTGACAACAAGTCCAAGTACATTTTCAAACAACATTGTGCTGCTTCATGAGTACAAGTACTTTATTGTAACCAAGCCTGATGATTACTTTTGTGCCAGCTTGATTGACCAAGAGAGAGCCAGACTAAACATCTTTTCTTAGTGTGTCTGTGACTGTTTCTGGATGAGATTAACATTTGAATTTGTGGCTTAAAGAAGTTATTTCCCTCCCCAATATGAGTGGGCATCATCCAATCCCTTGAGGGCTTGAACTGCACAAAAGGCAGAGGAAGGGGGAATTGGCCCCTTCTTTTCCCTACTCACCATTTGGATTAGGACAACTCATCGTATTTTTTTCTGCTTTTGACTGGAATTTACACAAACACCTTCCTTAATTCTCAGACCTTAAGGATTCAGACTGAATTCCACCACTGGTTCTTTTGAGTCTCCAGCTTTCAGATAAGAGGTCTTGGGATTTCTCAGCCTCCGTAATTGTATAAGTCAATCCCTCATTATATGTGTATATACACAAATGGGGTTCCCTGGTGGCTCAGATGGCAAAGAATCTGCTTGCAATACAGGAGACCCAGGTTTGATCCCTGGGTGAGGAAGATCCCCTGGAAATGGGAATGGCTATCCACTCCAGTATTCTTGCCTGGAGAATTCCATGGACAGAGGAGCCTGGTGTGCTACAGTCCACCGGATCACAAAAAGTCAGACATGACTGAGTAATAAACTAGTAGATACACACACACACACACACACACACACACATACTCTACTCATTCTGTTTCTGGAGAACCCTGAGTAATACACCAAGTATTCCTAATTTCTCCCTCTCATCCCTTGTATCACTGCTGGCATTCATTTCACCTATACATAAGTAATAATCACCAAATATATTATTGTTATTATTTTTTTGAACAAACGGTTATGTTAGATCAACTAAAAATAAAAAATAAAAGTTTCTATATACCTTCACTTATTCATGCCCTCTAATCGTCCTCTCTTTATGTAGATCTGAGTTTTTGACCTTGTATTATTTTCCTTCTCTCTGAAGAACTTTCTAAAAAGTATTTTGCAAAGCAGATCTCCTGTCTTTATTTTTGTTTGTCTGAGAAAGTCTTTTTTTCTCCTTTACTTTTGAAGGATAATTTCAGAGGATATAGAATTCCATTTTGGTGGTTTTGTTTCTTTCAATGCTTGAAATATTTCACTTCATTTTCTTGACTGCATGATTTCTGAAGAGAAGTCAGATGTAATTCTTATCTTTGGAAACAACATCGTGCTGCTTCATGAGTACAAGTACTTTATTGTAACCAAGCCTGATGATTACTTTTGTGCCAGCTTGATTGGCCAAGAGAGAGTCAATCCTCTATGTGTGCGCACACTCAGTCATGTCTGAATCTTTGCGACCCCATGGACTACAGCCCTCCAGGTTCCTCTGTCCATGAAATTTTCCAGTCAAGAATGCTGGAGTGGGTTGCCACTTTCTACTCCAGGGAATTTTCCCCCACCCAGGGATGGAACCCACATCTTTTGTATCTCCTGCATTGGCGGGCAAATTATTTACCGCTGTGTCACTTGGGAAGCCCTCTATAGGTGAGGTGCTTTTTCTTCTGGCTTCTTTCAGGATATTTTCATATTTCTTTACTATTTTTTTTTAATTGACATGTAATCGACATTTTAAGATTTTTTTTTTATTTTGATTTTCTTCAATTTGAATACAATAGGCCTAGGTGTAGCGGGGTTTTTTTTTTTTTTTTGGCATTTACCTTGCTTGTTTTCTGACTTCTTGGATCTGTGCTTTGGTGTCAGCCATTAAACTGGAAAAATTTTCAGTCGTGTTGCTTCAGATCTGGCTCTTGTTCCCCTCTTTGTTCTCCTTCTGGTAGTCCACGGTGTAGTTACGTTACATCTTTTGTAGTTGTTCCATAGAACTTGCATATTCTCTTCTTTTTCAATCAATCTTTTTATTTTCCCTTTTTAGTTTCTACTGACATATCCTCAAGCTCAGAGATTCTTTCCTTAGCTCTATCTAGTCTACTTATGAGCCTATTGAAGACATTCTTTATTTTTGTTACAGTATTTTTGATTTCTAGCACTTCTTTTCGGTACTGTCTGAGAACTTCCATCTCTGCTTATATTGCCTATCTGTTCTTGCATATTGTCTGCTTTTCCCATTAGGCTTCTTAGCATATTATTCGTAAAGAAAGTGAAAGTGAAGTCGCTCAATCGTGTCTGACTCTTTGTGACCCCGTGGACTGTAGTCTATCAGGCTCCGCTGTCCATTGGATTTTCCAGGCAAGAGTGCTGGAGTGGATTGCCATTTCCTTCTCCAGGGGACCTTCCTGACCCAGGAATCGAACCCGGGTCTCCCCCATTGCAGCCAGACGCTTTACCGTCTGAGCCACCAGGGAAGCCTATATTATTCGTAGTTGTTTCAAATTAATGGTCTGATACTTCCAACCGTCCTGCCATATCTGAGTCTGGTTCTGTTACTAGTTCATTCTCTTTAAACTGTGTTTTTTGCCTTTTATTACACCTTGTCATTTTTTATTAAAACCTATGATGTATGGGTAAAAGGAACTTCTGTAAACAGCCTTGAGTGGTGCAGTGGTAGAGTGTCAGGGGAGGGGGAGTGTTCTACATTCCTATGATTCGGTCTCAGTCATTTAGTGAGTCTGCACCCCTGCTCTGTGAACTTCACAAGTGCCTCTCAGTTTTTTTTTCCCCTGGCTTAGGCGGGACAGAACGGCTAGAGGGGGCTGGAACTGGGGTTGAATGGCTGGAGTTCTTTTCCTCCAAGTAGATTCAGTTCAGTCGCTCAGTCGTGTCCGACTCTTTGCGACCCCATGAATCGCAGCACGCCAGGCTGCCCTGTTCATTACCATCTCTCGGAGTTCA